>CCAG010015514.1:0-20954 GCA_001077435.1 Glossina morsitans morsitans
TTACTGATCACTCTCGTCAAGTTAAATCAAAAAGTCCAGTAAAGTGGTCAAGGAGTTTCTTAAATTTTGGAACAAAAAAAAGGTTATATTTCTATTTTCCTTACTGCAGAACTATGAAATTTTGTGTGTACTTGGATTATATTCAATTTCCTACAAAAGTAAAAAGTGATGCGAGGAGTCGTATAAGAGTGACCCTGCGAGCATTAAAACACGTAAATGAAAATAGGATCAAGAAATAAATTTGTGCGATTGCTTATACAATATCGTGTTTGCGAAATTTCAAAATATATTCTCAAACATCATATATACGTCTCGTTTACTAGTAGACATCTTCTCGAGCTTTTTTCAGAAAAAAAAATTTGTTTTTTTTTATTGATTTAGTAGAGATGCTTTGGAAAATTTTGTTTTATTGATTTAATAGATGGGTTGACCCTTCCGGAATATATAGAAACAAGTTCATTACCAGCAAAAAATTTTTTGGTTGAAAATTTCAAGGTCTTTCCCAAGCACTACAACAAGAATATCCATGTCAAATGAATGTTTGCTAGAAAGATGCAGCTCAATGTCTTGCCTGTTGGTTTTTAGCTCCTGTAAAACCCTAACAGAGAGTATTTATGTTCATTTAAAAGCTTTTCTAAAAATAAAAATATATATTAGCATAGGTTCATCAAGGCGTTCTTTGAGTAGATATGAGGATGAGAGCATTTCCGAAGATATCAGTGCTTCTACCAAAATATAAAAAATCAAAAAATTGTATTGTGCATAAAATTTTGGAAATAGAAATTTCATTATTAACCTGGAAAAGAAAACCTTTGAACCCTTAAATAAGTCATCATAAATTAAATGGAAATGTTAATAAAGTAAATCAATTAACACTAAACCTACCGACATTTCATGTATACCTAATCCTACCATGAGCGGTCAAAGGACCGCTTCACAAAAAACCTATGTATCTTAGTTAAGTAGATAGTGAACAAAATATTTCTCTGATGCTACAATAAAACCTCGTCCCCCGAGTTTCGAAAAATAGGTTGTATATAGGAAAAGTTAATAAGCTACATGATGATACAGAAACGTTGTACGCGAAAACTTTTAAATGAAATTTTAAAAACAGTCATTTGACCGCGCATGGTAGGTTTAGGGTTAAATGAAAAAAATGTTTTTGTGTCCGTGAACATGTGTTTGTGTTCTAGGCCATCACGTGGGCCATTTTCGATTAGTTAATCCAAATATTTTTTATTAATAAAAGAGTTCTATCCCTTAATCCAGCCTATCGAGCCTGTTATGCGTTTCATGTATCATTTTATGTTTGGTTCTAAAACGAACAGGTGTTAAGAACCGCGCAAAGATTGAGTAAACATCAAACAAAAATCAAGTAATTGGTTCATCTAAGGTAACTGACTGCCTAGGAAAATTTAAAAATTTTTTTGTCGACATACATGAATGTAGATTCAAGGAGTCGGGATGCAGGGTTCGCATTCACAATTCGTATTTGGTCATCAGTATGTGGACTTTGGTTTTCGGGTAAAGTACTCGGCGATCAAACATCGGGTTCAGAATCCGGGATACAGGATTTGGGTTTGAGAATACGGGCTTCAGGATTCCCTATTTGGGATTCGGATTCGCTATTCAGGATTAAGAATTTGTCAGATAAACCTTTACTATTCGGCGAAAGTTTCCACGTGCATCTTATAGAAGGGAAGTAATTGACCACGCCCATCCGATGTCGGGGAGAATGGAAATTTAGTTCGTCGTTATTTTTGTAGTACTCTTTAGGATAAAGGTTGTAACTGTCAAAGATTCGTTCCCAGTCGAAAATAATTTTCTTAGTTATTTCCATAAACCGAAATCAAAAATTGTATGGCCTTTCCATAAAGTTTTATGTTTATATATAGTCTACTTTTTTTGTTTTGATTAGGTAGTCAGGGTGTGGTCCTGATCCTGTTCGTGGTTATATTTTATATATAGTCTACTGTTTTTGTTTTGATTAGGTAGTGAGGGTGTGGTCCTGATCCTGTTCGTGGTTAGAGTTTATATAGAGTCTACTTTTTTTGTTTTGATTAGGTAGCCATGGTGTGGTCCTCATCTGTTTCGTGGTTATAGATAGCCGACCAGATGAAGTGCATTTTAAGGAATACAAAAACGAAACAAAAAGTTTTATTTATTTTTTTTTTAAGAAAAAGCAAATGGATGTTGCCGTGCGATGAAAACCCAAAAAATTATTCTTATCTTTATGATTGAAATAAAGATAAAGACCTTGGACTGAATAGTACGTCGTCGAATTTCGATATCCATTTGTATAATAAAGGAAGTCAGCTCTTTGATTAACCCTTCATTCCTTATTACGAAGGTGGATTCTAAATTCGGAAAGGTTGAGAAAAAGCTGAAACGTTTTTTGTTACCGTCATACCGTTTTGACATTTGAAGATCAAGTGCTCGGTAGATTCTCTTAAGCTGCACGTCTCACAGAGAGAATGCTTCAATCATGTGGAGATAAACTTCGTCGTACGTATTACCCTTTTAGAAGACAATTTAAGAGCTTGACTTCACAAGAATTGATTACTTTCTCAGAAATCCATGAATCAGAGACGGTTTTTGGAAAGAGTTGATATACAGCGCGATCATCTCTAGCTCTGGCCATAATGTGGACTTTATTATTCTATTCCTCATCAAAAGAGTTTTTGATAACCCTTAAGGCGTCTTTAGGAGTATAATGATAATGAAAAAGCTCTCCACCAGCGATTGCTTCCTTGGCTAGACGACCAGCTTTTTCGTTGAATGAAAAGACGTACAGTTCCGTTACTGAGGAAAATTCAATGCATCTAAAGATGTTAGCAACGTACCAGTAATGTCCTTTCTTTGTAGAGAGTATTTGGAGAGCAGAATGTGAACTGTATATAATTTTCTGCATAACGTATGGGATTTCTTTCTGACTATAAGCCTCATCATGATACGATTCGCTATAAAAATACGTGACCCGATTAGGGTTAAGGAAATCATTTTGAATCGATCAATAGAATGAAACGTGGACCTATTTTAAGTCTTTCCGCTTGTCATACGTGTCAGCACATACCCGTACGCTATGCCACAAGTATTGTAAAATATATTGATTCGAAACATATACACGTCATCTATTGAATGCATTTTCCCCTTATTAAGCACTCCAATAAGATGGGCGGTAAAACTTTCTGCCCTAGTTAGTCATTCTTCTTAGGTACAAAAATAGTTAAAAATATCGTTGATAACTAAGTTTTGCATACAACAGTTTGTAAATTTTATTTATTTATTTTTTTTTTCTTAATTCTTTTTATATCTTTGTCTTTTTCTCGGTGTGATGTGCGGTGACTTCAAAAAGGTTGCTCGGGTTTCTTTAAACGAAGTATACATCGTAATCGTATATACACCTGTAAAGCCACAGGCGATTTAAAAGGGCGCTGTCCCGTTGATAAAACACATCGTAACCAATGCAGAGCGTGTCGATTGGCAAAATGTTTTCAGTCGGCTATGAATAAAGATGGTAAGTGTAGCAACCTAACCTAAATGAGTAGATTATGTATTAAATTTGTGTTGATTCTGATTTAGGATAGAGTTGGAAAAAAACATTTATAATGAATTAATTACACAAAAAAAAACAGTCGTTTTAACGAGCAATTTACGTTGCATATAGATATGGGTGTATGGCACGTTAAACAGCTTAAGACAACTCCTTTTAGGTTAGCTTTAGGTGAGAAGATAAGAATAATAAAAAATATCTTTTACCTGGAATTTGTAAAAGATTTTTAATTGCTTTCAAAAATGTATTTGATTTTTGACCCACCTACCGAGTTTTAAATAGAAATTTTCTACATTTTTTAATTTTAATATATAGACGAGAGGAAGTAAGTCCTGCTTCCGCAAACCTTTTACGGCGTTATTTACAAACTGTTATCATTGTCCACATAAAAAGCAATTTCTTGGTTTCATGGCAGTACTCAACTCAGTAGTAAACGGATAATGTATGTAATCCTCGATTAGTGTTAGAAAGTTTGCTGCGCTTTATCACATGCGATACACATCCCTCTCCAATCTTCATCCAAATTTGGCTCTCTTTGGAAAAAAGCGAAGAAAAATTGTTACATTTTTTTCATGACATTTGTAAATGTGTTGAGTTTCTCACGTTTCTGACAGTATTAAATAAATGCACTTCCTCTTGTGCCTGGTCTTACGTTTCGTATGTTTCAAACATCTGTTCGCACATACATTTTCTTTCTATGATATGCCTTCGCTTTGTGTACATTTTATCGACTATTATTTGCTGTTTATTCGCTTTTATTATTTTCGTTTTTGTTTTTAACGTAAAAGGATATTGTTGCTGACATTGCTGTTGTTTGTTGTTGTTGTTGTTGTTGTTGTTGTTGTAATGAATTGAACCTAATCGCTTTTGTGTCTTTATGCTACATTTAATATTGGCTTAAAAGCTTTAAAGTTAGCCTTTGGTATAATGCATGTTAAAAAATTGTTCTCTCTTCTGATTATTTTTAAGTGTTCGCAAGGTTTCGGGGATGATTGTGAATTCAAGTTTATAATTCATTGCAAAGTGGAAAACGGTAACGTAAGGGACTATGCTCTTTCAAGATGGTTTCCTTATTAAATTTTTGAATTATAATACGAAGATAATGATGATGATGATGATGATGATGATGAGACGAAAAGAGAGATTTCGATAAATAATACGCTAAGGTATCTTTATTTATTAACACGCCTGCTAAGCTTATAAAAAAAGTTAAACGAAAGCGAATTAAAACTTTGCAATCGGTCAGGCTTAACCTTCAAATACCATACACTAATGCAAAATCAAACCTTGTTGTCTTTCAACTCATAGCAGCCCCTATATGGGAAGGAACCGCTATGTAATTCTGCGTTCAGTTAACGTGTCAAAAGTACATATAGTGTTATTCAATAATTTTTTTTTTGAGAAATATTGAATTCAGATAGGATGCGGTCGCAAAAGTGGTCCGATCCCACCTATTTTTAATAGCATTCCTCGTTGGATAAAAGCATATCATTATCTCCACTTTCATGAAAATATCTCGAAAATACAAATTTCGGATTGACACGGAAAATACATAGACAGACATCAGACGGATAAGTATAAACAAACGCACACACGCACACAGGTGACTCTGATATAAAATGACTTTTAATCGATTGGTATAGTAAACGGCATATCTGTATAAAGCCCAGTTGTATGGTGAATACATCCATCCGCATAAACGTAATAGATCCTTGTTCCTTCGAGAAATATATAATAAGTGGTAACAAATTGTGAAAAATAACACGTTATTTGGGACGGACTGTAACCGACCGTGAGTGTGACTATAACCGAAAAAAGAAAGATGGAAGAATAGGGCCGTATACGCTTTATCCATCGTAAGCAAGGGAATCTTATTTACAGTTTGCATTATCACGAACACGATCGACAAACAAAAACCAAAATTCTCTAACCAAAATAACGACCGAAACGCCTTTCATTTCCTACTTTCTTTGGAAAACTCTTTTAAAAAATGCACTTATAATGCATTTAGAGCGTAAAAAAATAAAATTCATTTAGAATAACACAAACCCAAGGACATAAGATGCAAAAAGTAAAAATTCTGAAAATCAAGTGATGAACTGATTTTATTGAATTTATCAATTGAACCTAAAGAGAGTCAGAGCTTTTTTTACTAATCGGGAGAAAGTTAGATATCTTGTTACGGAGCCATTCATAGGTAAATCAATTTCATTGTTCGTACTAATAGCGAGCTTTAAAAGGCACGGATTTTTCTATTTTTATTTATTTTTTAAAAATTTAATCCATTCATTACAAAATCCTACCAAAAGGTAACCCTAGAAATACCTATCCTTACTTACAGATGGTTGATTGTTGACAAGAATTTACCAAATGGCCGAAAGTATCAAGGTCATATCGATATTTGAATTAACTACGTCGTTTAGTGTCGAATTAAAAGCGATCAATGAAGAATGTTCTCGATTCTACAACGACATGTACTGTAATACTTAAGTTCGACGAATATCAAAACAAACCTAGATTATAGCCTAATGCAGTCTTCGCTTGCAACAATAACCAAAAAAGTTTAAGCGACGCTAACATGAACAGCGCAGTGATAGGCTATGTGGGATAACAACGCCTCGGACACAAATGAAGAGTTAAAGCTCGATTCTCTACCTCATCCTATTCTCCGAAGCTTTCGATTTGATTGGTTCTGTTTCCTTCTTAGTTAATCTGTTATTTGGCAAACCCTTTTATAATCACCATAAGGTGACAAAAACAAATATTCATCGGGCTTCGGTTCCGAATGCCACTGCTAAATCTATTATCTCCTATGATTGCAACAGAACGTTTACGATCAGCAGGGATAGCAAGATGTACTTGGCTGCGCGCATTTGTCAGTCTATCTGTCTTTTCGATGTTTATACGCTCATAAAAATTCGATTTGAAATGTAAAAAATTGTGAGCAACTTTAGAAATGTCGGAAGAGAAGAGTCAGAAGCAAAATTTTTTCTTTGCATTTTTCGTAACTTGACAATTTTGTTCTATAACAAACTTCATATTGGAATGTTATATTCTGATTATGATTTAGAACATGGCATTTAATACAAAGGCACAAAAACTATGGGAAAAAAGACATTATTTTTGTTCTATGACTAGAAACTAATCAGAACACGAAGACGACTGTGTACGTCTAATAAGATACATCGGTATATAGGAACTTTCGCCGCGCGTGTTGCGATTTAATATTATATACCAAATGATGGTGGATGCCAGAAAATTCAGATTAAACTGAATCTAACCGCTTACTGGTTAAATTTCACAGAAGTGTATTTGTTTTCCATTCAAAGAAAAAGAACACATAGACCTATAATTTACTAACTCCGGCAGGCCTTGTCGGGCAATGTTTACCTTGATGTCACTTCTTCAAAACATGGAGAAGCCTAATACAATTTCTTAAAAGCTTTTTTTTATCAGAAAAATAAATTTGTACATAACAATGTGTTGTCGAATCGTATAAAAACACCATTAAATACGAGATATATATCAAGAACTCAGCTCTCAAGGTCACTTTGTTTTCTTTTCACAAAGTTTCGTTACAAATTTTAGAATCTTATTATATAAAATAAGTTGTAGAGTAAATACAGATGAAACCGTTTTTTCTTCATATTACGCTAAAGCCCTTAAGAATGTTCCTAAAGGAAAAAATGATGTGCCAATGATTCGCCTAAAGGGTAGACCATTACAAATTTTTCAAAGACTCCTTTTGTTTTACAGACTTAAATGATCTCTTAAATAGTTAAGAATGACATAAAAAGACAAACGTCGACATGGCAAAATTTTCAACGGTCAAAAAGTTAGATTTTCCGAACATAATTATATAACGGCGTACGGGTATTTGATACTACAAATCCGTATTTCTCGGAACATGAGCTTTCAAAACGGCAAGCAGCATAACTCAAACAAACTAAATTTCCTTTTTTTTTGTTGGAATTTCTACTTCAAATCTTCAAAACAGCATTCTTTAGCGAAACAAATGGAATTTCTCCATAAGTTAATTGAAGCAAATTTTATTATTAAAAGAGTGACCATTTTTTGGTCGAAAAATTGCGCTGTGTCACTCAAATCCTCGTCGATTTTTTTTTAAAATTCAAATATGGGCCAGTTATACCATTTGATGCAGAGCTCTTCGAGCTAAACATATCTCCATAGAAAGTCTGCGGTGTTGCCCTTTTTTATTATACATGCATACAAATTTTTTAAATACTTAAAGGTATGCTTAATAGCCGCCCCAAAATATTGTTATTATGATGCTAGCAAAAAAAATAAATTGTCGAAAACCTTCTTTTTTTGAGGCTGTGGTCTACCCCTTAAGTCGAATAGAACTTCGGTTTTCCCATACAAGTGGGACAAGAAGAATTTGCGTTGCATATATATGTGTAATATTCACACATATGCATATACATATGTAAGTATTTGTTATTCTTAAGGGATAAAAAGGGAAAACTTTACCAGAAACAACATTATCGTATGAGTATTGCTGACAAAAGTACAAGAAAACAATGTTGTATCGTTAACTGGTTGTTTGTGTAGCTATACTTTTGGTTTCTTTTGGGTGCTAAATTTTTATTTCCCTTTCTTTTTGTTTGTTATTTCTTTTGGCTTTTTAGTATTTTGATAGTTAGACGCCCTTCCGACTGAGATAAATTTTACGCTAAACATATCTTCCTATGGAGAAAGCATTAATAAACGATACGTATGAGTGCTACGAATATTTTTTATTTAGGAACAAAACTCCTTGATATAATCCGCAATAAGAGTTGGTAACGCTCAACGCTGTGACCGTGTTGAAGTGTCTTCGAAGTAAAGCCACAAATTTACTAAAAGACACGTTTCCTTAAATCGAGAAGGTAACATGCCATGATAATAATCCAGACTTATTATATATATGTCGTACACTCTTAGATGTCCTTTTTTCAAGGAAAAGTCTATAAAATTCATGTAAAATGAAAACTTTATACATTTATTTTCTTAACGTCCACGAGCGAATTGACGATGATAATACAATCAATATTCATTTGTTGTTGTTGTAATTTTTTACTAATTTTTGTAAAAAATTTCAGAGAAAATAGAAAAGGTGCAGTAAAAAGTAATTTACTTGTTTCCATATTTTGCAAAGGGTATGGTATAGGATATAATAAAGCAGTGGATTTATTTATTGTCTGTCCATATAGTATTTTGTTTAATCGACAGATCGTAATTTGCCTGTTCCTTTGATAAATTTGGTGCACAGGTACCACGAGTACAACACGCGGGTTGCGTTACAAAAAATTGCCATGTTTTCCGAATCCTTGTTATATAAAACAAAGGTCTAGTACGAAAAGGGGGGGCTAGATTTAAAAAGCTGAACACCATGCTATTATGTTTTCATAATCATTCTTATTAAAAATATCCTAAAAAGTAATACGTACTAATATGAATTAAAGAATGTTTTCTTCGTCATCAAGGAGAACTTTTAACCATGGGCATTTTCTTCTTGGCAAGATATTCTCATCCTCTGAGTATTTTTCCGCATTGTCTTCAGATCCATGCTGTGTTTTTTGCCAAAAATCTGTTATTTTACATTGCGTGCTTTTAGTTCAAAGATCTTTATAAATTTTCTTATATGGTCCTAAGCACTTACGAACTTCTCTTTTCAACTTTGCACTATGCTATCATCCTCTGAATTATCACGAACAACACGTACCACTTCTACCTAACCTGCTTCATCAAGTTCTTCTTTTATCAGTAATTCTTGTATGTTACAGTCATATCGCCACAACCTTCCCCTCGTAGAGACTTAGCAATCGCTACTGCTTTTAATAGTTTTTATTACATTTCATGTTTCACGAGGATTTTACCCCATTCTCAACCTATGTTAGAGTAAGTCTGTGCTGTAGAAGTGTCATGTAATACGAGAGTTAACCGTATTAACACGTTTGGGCTCAATAATCAACGAAATGAATGGAGTCGAAACACTTTAGCCCCAACTCTATATTCTGAAAGAGACGTAACAGGAAAACAACGGGCAAATTTTAATATTTTGTTAGCATTTGGTTATACAAAGTAAGTGCGAAATACATGGACGCGATGGAGCCATTTTGGGAGACCCCTTTCATATAAAGTGCAAATCTTCTCAAAAAATGGAATAGTTCAAAATACTGATGCGACTTATAAATTTACTTTACTAAATACGGACCGCGTTGGTCTATCTTTCGAACTCCCCAGCATGGAAAATACACCTCTGTGGCATAAAGGTCAACTTTGCAGTTAATTACGAAGAAAGCTGGTTGAAAGCACGGAATTGGCATCTAAATTTTCAATACTAAGTATGGACCACATAAGTTTCTCTTGCGGACACGTCGCCATATAAGGACTGCCATGAAGGACAAATCTTTGCAAGGTTTAGCTTTTGGTATAGGGTTTCTAGATTAATTCCTGGAAAATGGTGGTGCAACGTACTTAACGACCGAAAACAATTCACTTTTGAAATGATGATAAAATTAGTCAGTTCTTCGAGAATGAATTGGACTTTAAAAGATCGAAAATTGTTTGCTGGTAGTATAATATTTTGTATGATTAAGCAAAATATGTGTCTTTCGTTTTTTGCTCAGCTCAGTAAATCATTTGTTGTTGGTTTGTTGGGTCATCGAAGAAGAAGAAGAAGAAAATATGTTTTGGCAACTCAATTGTGCTATGGGTGTGATATGGCGAAACCTTATTCGTCCACGTGGAAGGATACTGTTTCCATACACGGAACCATGGATAATTCCATTAGAAGAAGAAATAATTTATGAGAGACGCCAATATCTCTTGTTTAAGCAGCGAACTCAATTTCAAGCTGATTATTAACTTTGCTTATACGGACTCTTTGACGGAGAACTATATTTAATATGAATAAAATTTCAAATTTTTTTTTGTTTTACATACAATAATTTGTACATCATTATCCATTTTCGTTTTTATAACACTTGTACATACATTTTTATTGTCATTTTAAAAGCCTTGTTTTTCTTTCTTTGCCTCTTACACACTTCATCGTTAACACATTCGTTCAATTTTAGTTTTCTATATTTGGTCATGTTGTTGAAAGTCTGAAAGTGCATTTGCGAATGATTTATTAATGTTGCTGCAGGATATTTTGTGTCAACATAATATTGTGACATATAGACTCAATTCACATTTCAGTTGTACACCGCCCAAACCAACACCACCATCACATTATATGCTTCACACTGTCGTACATTTTATCAATTTCTGTTGAAATAGGTAAACGCATAGGTATGGCGTTAAGTTCCTGATGGACAATGTATTGTCGTAGGTGAGAGGGCATCGAAATAGTGTCTTTGTAAATGTACGGGTTTCATATTAACAATGACTTCAATACTTGGGTTAAATTTTATGAGGCTAAGGAAAGGCAAAAGTGGAAATGGGTAAGCAATGATATTGTACGCACATCAGTAAAAGGTCTTGCAGTGCCTATGGTGTTAGCAAAGATAGAAAACTGTAAATATAACATAAGCAAAGATTTCTTACGAGAAACCCTGGATAGGAAGAAGAAGAAAGAAATTTGTTATATCGATTCATAATTTTGATTCTATGTTTGTTTTTTTCATCGATAGTTATTTTCTGCAACAACGGTCTCAGACTCATTTCCGGTAAACTATTTCCTGATTATCCTCGTTGCTATCAGATGCTACTTCTACTTCTTCCTCCTCATTGTCTTCAGACATCGAACACTGTGGATAGGCGTCACTATTTTCGGGTGTGCTTGGAGCGCTATGCTTTGTAAGCAACGAACTCGTATTTGACTGGTTATCACGAAGATGTGCTCGACGACCCAAGAGAGGAGAGATAATCTTGACCTGTGCTGTTTACTGAAAGCCACGCTGCGGCAGGTTGAACTGGTGTGAGTTGTTCGACTTTGCTCTTTGTTAAGTTCTGCACCAACATTCTCACAATTCTACTCCATTGGAAAGACACAATCGGACCTTTGCAACAAAATTAACCGTACACTTATGACCATTCTTTCTCACCCATCACTGACCTCCACCGTAGGCGCAGTTAATACATTTCTAATACATATTTTGTATTTTTCTTTTCTTCAAATTTCAACAACGACTAAAAAATCCATGCCACATAAATAAAAAGAAAAGTATATATATATGAATGTATATGACATTGGTAGCAAATGCTGTTTTCATTCAAACGATTGAATGATGATTTTTTTAAGTGCTTGGGAAAATAGAATTTGTAGTTAAGAACTTTTCTTAATAAAACTTGCATATCAAGGTCAAGAAATTGTACCATTAGCGGTTCACAATTGCAAAGGAATCAAATAGACTCCGTGCACGTTTTTTTTTTTTTAAGAAAAGCGTTCATTTCAACAAACGTTTTGCACGTTCCTTCTATTTAAGCGCAGGAAGGAGATCCAGTTTACGGAAAAGAATCGCTAAAGTAATGCTTTAATCAACGTACTAAAATTGTTAAAGTTGGGTCTGGTAAAATTAAAGTGGTAGACTCGTCACGTTACGCGAACGTATCAAACAAAGCCGTTTTCTCTTAATTATCATGCAAGTTCGACGGTTGAAAGTCTTTTATATAAAACATTATATTTGTTTTATATTTAATTATATACTACACTGTCGCTCTATATCTTAAGTTCAATCCTTAGAAGGGTAAAGTTTATTTTCGAGCGTGCCATTGGACCAGTACTCATGTGTTATTCAATTTTTTGTTCTCAGGGATGTCCAAGAGTTATATGTCAGAAATGAGTATGAACTGTCTTTATTTAAAGGATCCTTATTAGACGGATGGTTCGTACCATCGAACATCATTGCAAGGCGCAAAGTCTAAGACGAACAAAAGTTTTTAATTAGAATTGAATTATTGAACGAGAACAGGGTGGTAGGAGAAGTGAATAACAGTTCTTTTTTTTATTTTTTATTCTTTTGTATTATGAACGATCACTCAAAAGATTTGTCCTGTACGTGTAACAGGGTGACGGTCAGAATGAAGTGAAGAAAGGGAGGGAGATGCAGTGTGGTCGCAATCGAGTTGCCTGAAGAGAAAATGAGAGTTACGAGACGGCACTAAATTGCACTCATTGCGGCACTCTGTTAAATTATAATTCTTTTGCAGAACGTATATGTATACGTATATATATGTATGTATATGCCTGGCTTGAACAAAAGCAATGACTTTTTAAATTCATGGTCCTTCCGTCTTGTATAATGAGTGCACCATGTTTGTGTATTTTAGCAAAGTAGTCATTAATATACGAGTACGTGACAATTTGCGGTCTGTTATAATGGTTAGCTCGTATTTGGTGAGACATTTAACCGACACTTCAATATCTTTGATGATTTTAGAGAGTGTTTAACATTTTTGCTGTAATGTAAAACTAATTATAACGAACCATTAATAATCTTTAGAGAAGCTTTTGCCGATAATGCCACGTTATAATCATGAGTTTGGGATGCTACAAAAGCTCTCAAGCCCAATGAGAAGACGCTCGAAAATGATGTGAAGCTCATGACAAAATAAAAAGTGGAAAAATTTTACAATAAAATTATTACTCTTAAAGAGTTCACTGAGCAGGGGACAGGAACAGGAACAGGGGACAAGTCAAACGAAGCGACTTTTACATATATTTTGAGCACAACACGAAAGTTGGTAAAAACACGGTTGGGATGACACTTGTCTATTCCCTATTTCGGAGATAGACCGTCACGGGAAAAGTCCAGCTCGTGCACAGAACAATGCTTATTAAAGATTATTTGTCCAATTGGGGACACCATTTCTAGGTATGCAAGATTGACTCAATACTTCTTGAGAATTTTAAAAATTCTCGATAGATTTTGTTCAGTTAAAAACACGCCCAAACATGGAGAAATAGTCATTAATGCAATGTAAAGTCAGTGCGCGAACAATTTTCTAAAATTTAATTAATAAAATTTAAAAAATTATGTTTACGCAGAACTGTTTCATGCAAGAATGTTGAGTTTATCAAGAATTTAGGATAAGGAAAATTTATTGTAAGAAGTCTCGATAGAAGTGGCTTTAATGCGAAAAGAAGAATGGTTTCGTTGGAAGTAAGAAATTAGAACTACTAAGCAACTAACCGTAACTAACAGCCACCCTTAAGGTGTTCACAAAGTGTAGCAGAGTCTTTTAACACGCTTACAAAATTCGCAAGAATCTTTGTCTAGCTCTGATAGGAATATGTAAAGGATTTAAAAAAAATCTAGAGCCCTTAAGTGGTTAAAATACTTCGATATAGTTTATCGACTCCATTCTTATTTTGGTACACTGATGATGATTTTGGTACATGATTCTAACATTTGCGTTCCTATTTCTAATATTTATGTCAAAGTCTGCTTGAATATTTATACGGTTTCTCAGGTCCTAAACGGAATTTTCTATATTCTTCATACGTTAGGGTACTTCAGTGTTCCTAGTCCTCTCTTAACTTTTTTGGCTCTTTCCTGTTTAGTTTAGATATTTAGATATTAAATCTGATTTGGTATTAGGTTGATATTGTCTGAAAGCTCTTAACACAAGCATGCTTAACTTGCCCTCTGACTTTTACACAGAAGCAAAGCAAGGTTCTATGGCAAATCAGAATTGATTCATATCAAATTCGGAATACTTCTCGGCATGCCCGTATATCCGTTCTTTCCATCGTCTCGTCTGTCCCTCTTTCCATCTATGCGATGTAATAAACGTAATTCTATCAGCCGCAAAAATTATTTTATTGGCTTCAAATTTGGTAAACAAAAAAAAATGGTTGATATCAAAAATAGCATAAATCGGTACATCTGCAGTAAAGCATTTTTTGTTCATTTCTTATAAATTAAGGCAAAATGACGCCGACAATTTGCATATGTATCCTGAAGATGTTTCTGTATTGCCAGTATAGTAATGGGAAGAGCTCAACCGAAGTTATTCCATTATTCAATTTGCTTGATTTTTTGAGATGAAGATGATAGGCATAAAATAATCAACCATACCTGACTATAATTTTCTTTGGTGTTTTATATTTTCATTCGTGCATTTTAGTTAGTGCGAAACTACACTTTCAATGTCATCACATCATAAGGACAAAGAGTATGCGAAAAACTTTTCAATTATTCAGAGCAGTGAAGCAGTTAGATCCGTTGGCAGTACACAGAATTGTATAGAATACAAAATTTCAGCTTTATATCTTAACTTATGTGTCGTTGAAAAAGCAAACACATAAAAAAATAAAAAGTATTACGCGTATTTCTAGATTTACATGGAAACAATGACAAATGCAATGCATTCCCTTCCTGTGGCGATGGATTGAGAGAGCGAGAAAATTAACATTTGTGTCAATTAAATAAGGCCTACAAGTGTATGTCAACATTAAAAGCGGATTAAATATCAACTCAACAACTTAACAAACATGTGCGTTTCATTACGACATAATGCGTATATTTTCGGATGGTAGCAATGGATTTATCATTTAACGTGTAACAGAGCCTGCGGCGGTCAGCATCGTGGTAGGAAATTTACGCTAATGCGGAGAGATGCGAGTTCTATTGAAAACCTACACTTTTGCTGCTATTCACTTGCCTTCTCTTCTTCATACTTAACAACAAAATATATTAACAAAAGCCAATTCTGATCAATTCTGATTGCAAATGCATGTTATCGCGTTTGATAATTTAATAGTCATTATAAATTCTTGGAAACTTTATCGCTGAATTCTGCATTCATAGAATAATACCCTATAAAGTCTCACCGCGTTATGGCATAAGTAAAAAAAATTGTTGCTTCATATGGACAAAGAGAAATTGAATCTTTAAGGTATTTGAATACAGTTTATTAATTAATCTTCAGTAATACCAGCAACTAACAGAATGGTTGGAACTGATTAGGACTTCAATTTGATAAACCTCAATAATGGCTGTCCGGCCGAAGTTGTGAAGGCTCTCGAATTTACAATTTCTTGCAAGAAGCTTGCGCGCTCCAACCCGGACAGACAGTTTTATTTACCGCATTAATTTTTCAAAAGGCCCTTAATTTTTTAGGAAGCGAAAGTGGTACTTCGCTTTGCAAAATGCATCAATAATAAATCTTAACTTGTCTTCATGTTGAAAATATAATTAACATTTGACGACATTAAAGATCCCAATCAAGACTTTGATGACGGTAGAAGTTTTATATTAAGCTTAACATGCGTCGTTTCCTATGTTAAAAAAAGTATCATAAATAATAATAACGCGTAGGAGCATTTTATGCACGTTCTGTAACCAATTAGGTATATTCTGGGCATGAAATCAAGTCACCACTATGATGCTCCTTCCAAAAGGTTTTGTGGTTTCGTGATCGGTTAATAGAAGTAATCCGAGAAAAGCAAGTACTTGATACTTTTGCGTCCGAGGACTTCGCCAAAGATGCCTTTGAAATCACGTTTAAAAAAGAAAACACAGAGAGAGATGAGGACGCTAAAGATCGCATATAGAGAGAATGTGAAGCGACAAAGGCGGCTTCCTTTTACAAAAAAAATTTTTTTTTGAACAAATTGAAATATTTGTTGGATCTATTACTGGGGCCATTACTTTTGACACATCATTCATTACCAATGTACATTTCACAAATTAAAAAAGAAGCGATTTCTACATACAACCCAACAGATATCATTCGTTAGTTCCATCGTTTGCAATAAAAGGGTGTATTAAGTTTGTGCAGACACATGTAGAATATCCAAAAGGACTTGAGGCAGACCCATCTCTTGTTATGCCGGCCGTTTCAGAATCACTTTCTAAATCGGTCAAAGCTTCCCTGACCCTCCAGTTCTCTCGTTTTCTTGTGTTCAATCTAGAGGCCGCAAATTTCTGAGATATTTTGTAGAAATTTGATATACTGGCTTGTTTTGGGCCAAGGATGAACGCATTTGAAAATGGTCCTGATCACATAATGCCTTATTTTGAATATGTAAGGGTTTCATGAGGCGCTTTATATAAAGAAAGTTACGAACTTCTTCGCAGCATAGAATTATTACAATAAATCTATCTGCCAAGTAACTTGTTCATACTAATTGCCATAATAAAATACGAAACATTAATGTTTGTAGGGACGCTTATATGGAAGGGAATGCAAAATATGGTCGTATCACATTCAAATTGTATCATATTCATTTATTAAATAAAAATATTACTTTCAAAAATTTCGATCGAATATCAAAAAAATGAAAACTTTCTTTGGGTAAAGATTTCTTTTCAAGTAGTGCTTTATAAGATGAATGATCCTAAATAAAATCCGATTAAATCCATTTTGGACGGTGTTCGCGCTGTGTCGAATGCCTGTTGGAGCTGATAAGAATGCATGGACAGACAGCAGACGAAGTATCTAACTTGAATCATATATCTATACAGACTTAATATACCCCTACCAGCAAATATCAAGTAACGTGGTGTATAAAAATACTCTCTTTCATAGCCTAATCGGATAAATGAAGACTCGATTGCACTTATTGAATGTAATCTATAAATGTGTAAAAAGATATGTATTGAGTAAATGACAATTCTTCTTAGAACTCCTTCGTCTAGAAATTACTTTTCGAACATTGAAAGAATGAACAAAAAATCGTTTTCCAAATAATATTTATTGTCTGCTCTTTGAAACATCGAATTATTTACTTAGAAATTTATTAAACAAATTTTGTTGTTATGCCGTTGTAGCGTTCGTTGTCATAAGTAAAATGTCAAATATTATATTTTTCAATGTTAATTTAGTCATTGTAACAAATTTGCTGTTTGCCTTTCTTTTTATGTTATTTACCATCATTAGCATGAAAAGAAAAACCACTTGAATACCAAACGCATACAAATTCTTGAATGTTTATCATTTATCAAAAGCTCAAAAGAATATGATTTAAAATTTGTATAAAGTGTATTAAGTGAATCAAGTAAACACAACAAACGGCGAAAGAATGAAAGGAAGAGAACTCAAGAAAAAATATGTTCATCTTGTCACAAATTCCCATAATAACTTATTTGCTTTACATGTCAACGCAAGCCAATGTTATAAAGTGTAAGGAAATACAAAGCGCAACGACATCATCATGCGGTTTATACGCCATTTTTTAACATCCACGCACAACCACGCATACCCATGCATATTAAAGTTCAGTTTTCATAGCACAGCCCTATAAACGTTTTTTCTACTTCTTTCCATCTCTCTTTCACTTATCGTGTACAAGCAACGAGACTATCACTTAGTTAAGCAAGTCTCCATTCATTTCATTCACTTCGGTTTCATTGCTATTTATAGATGCGAGTGAGTATGTGTATAGGTTGTATACGAAATGTTCTGGCATTGTTCTTGAGCCTTTCGCGGCTTATTTTAACGGTATTTCTGGTTTATCAAATTATTTATATATATTTAATGTGTTGATTTGTTTTTGTTATTTTTAACTAATGACTATTTATCTTAAGTTAATGTCTTTGATTGTGGATTTAAAAATAAATGAAAAAGAAGGTCCTTTACTTTATTGCATCACTTATATATTTCACAAAAATAAAGAACAAGAAAATATTCATTAAAACTAATTAGCAGTTCATTAAAAAAAAATATGCTTGTATTTGAGGAGGGCAAAGGGCAAAAAGTACTAAAATAAATGAATGAAATTTTTCTATACACACAAAACGATTTAGTAAAGCTAATCAATTAATTAACCGTTCAAGCATGTACACATACACACGCATACACAAGAAGCCAGAAGCTGTTATTCGAACGTTGTTAATAATAATACAAAACACGCAATTCTCTGCTCCGCTTACCGAAAACAAAAATTTGTTATAAATGAAATATACGCATAAAAAAAAAAGAAAGAAAGAAAGAAAGAAAGAAAAAAGCAAACATCAGAAGGCCACAAAAACATTCATACACAAAAGGTGAGCAATGAATAAAATGGTTGCAAAAAGTAGATGAAAAAGCACTAAAATTAATGTTTAACAGCTAGATAAACTAAATGTGGTTTCGGGGAAGGCCATCGTCATTGTCTGTCAGTACAGCCACAAAAGCAACCCACACACGAAAAAGTGGCCAATACACAGCTGACAATTTCACACCGTTAACTCGTTGCTTTTGCTTTTCACAAAAAAAAAAAGTAAGCTTATGACGAATTTTCGTTACACTTCCGAGTCAACAACATGCTTACGCTGAACTAAATACATAGGGTTCTTTTGTATCGGTAGAGCGTGTGGTAGTTTCTTAGGACAGGTAAAAATGTGGATAAGCACCTATGCAGATAGGGATGGGAATAGCTGGGCACACAAACTAGTACAGTGGGCGAGTAGGCAGACAGCCGCACAACATGGCAGACACATGATAGTTGGATATAGTAAATGATGCAGGGTGCTGCCTAGTGCTATCTTTAGAAGATTCCCGTCTGCAGTTCGCAAAGCAATCAGAAAAAAAAATTTTATCGAGCAATCAAGCACTAAGTCTAAGTCATTGTCTATATGCGTGTTCTTTGCTGAGCATTCGTGTCATATATATATATATATATATATATATATATATATATATATATATATATATATATAAGGTTTCAATGATTTTTCCGACTTCTTCATAACAATCTATCTGTATCTGAAAATTGGTACGAAATGTGAAATTTCACAGACCTGAACTGGTAAACAGATTTTGATAATAGTCAGACTTTAACTGCAGATGCTTCTCGAAACTCTCAAAGAAAGAGAAATCTTAGATATTTTTCCTGTAAAAATTTCTTATCTGAAGACAATCCAGATTGGTTCGTAAATAGAGCCACTAGCTGAAGCTAGTGGACGTTGCAGGATCAAAATGTAAGCTTTTAAAGCTCACGAAAAGACCTAAAACATTTTCTTTTGAAAATAATAATTAATAAATAATGATAATTAATTATAATTGGAGTAAATTTCTAAATCTGAATACAATGAAAAACAGCATCTGTATGAAGTTTTGAGAGGGAAACGATGATCTTTATCAAACTTGTGAATGTAATAACCGAGAAGATAAATAGATAGGCGTTGAGCCTTTAACATAATAAATCTCCGGAACAGGATTCACAAGCATAGCAAAGAGTATGATAAATTTAGTATATATACTCAAGCTGTGCAAAAGCGATGAGTAAATATGGAATAATGTGCGTGCTTCACCTTTATATGTGTAGCTGTAATAATTTTTTTTTATCTCCCTTTCTTTCTTAAACTTTGATGGATAATTATAAAAATTGATTACATATCTCTTTATGTTGTAAATAGAAAATTATTTTGTATTAAATTGAAAGTTTGTCTGTCCTTCACTTGTATACGCTGTAAAGAAGATTATTTATCAAATTGAAAAAAAAATATTGAAATGAAAGAAAGGAGGGAAAGAATATATAATTATAATAGCGTGAAATTATAAAAACACTTGTAGTGATTCGTTGTGGTTGCGTTGCGTTATGTTGTTTCTCCCGTTTGTAGCGAAAAGTGTTTGCAGCATAATGTGTATGTAGTTCAACGAGATTGCTGATAAGAGAGGGTGAGAGATTAAATTAGTTTAGACTGGCAAACATATTGCATATAAGGTAATTAGTCAGTGCATTGTCAATATCTTATGTATTTATTGCTGAATTCGGCAGACAAAATTGTATTTTTAACTTTAAGATTTTCTTGAAGATTGCCCACTCACCCAAATACGAGAAAATGAAAGCGCTATTGCAAGGGAAAGCAGATGGTAGAAATTACCACAATGTCTTTTCTTTGTGCGAAGAGGTCAGTTTTACTCTAATTCCCTTCATTTTCTTTTCTTTTGGTTAATGGTAATTAAGTTTTATTAGAAATCTATTCTACAAGAAGACGGCAGTTGAACTTTAGCTTCTTATTTACACCCACCACTCAAGCATGGGGATATACTCATTTTGTCATAATGTTTGCAACATACAAAAGGAAGGTTCAGAGCCGATATAAAATATATGCCTTCTCGTTTAGCGTGAAATTCTGAATCGATGAAGTCATGTCTGTTCGTCTGTGCGTCTATATGATGTGTATTGTTGACACTCGCAGGAGTTAGTATATCGACTTCAAATTTTGGTAGAGACATTGGAAACTTTTAGACGCAGATTGGTATTGCAAATGGCCAAATTGGTCGGAGCACATGTCTGCAGGAATGCGAAAACTGAATACAACTCCGTTGTTCCAAGTAAAAATTTATGGGTTTTTGCTCATTACTCACAAATTATGAACGATAGTGAAATTCACTTTACGGAAAGCTCTACTATTTATCTGCACAAATCGTCCAAGCCCAAACAATGTTGGACACCACGACGGGGGATCCATTTTTTTTTTTTATTTTATTATACTATCGAGTTAGGGTTATACAAATA
>CCAG010015516.1:0-13664 GCA_001077435.1 Glossina morsitans morsitans
CTATCGAAATCGCGTTGTAGCCAATTCAAGATTGATACAAATCGAATAAATTCGTACATTACTGCATTAGCTGCTTGCGTGTATTGTGATCAGCGACATGATCCAGTAATACGGAGTATTAACTGTTAAATTTAATGACTTAGTTGTTTGAAGAAATCTGGCTGGCGAACCCAATCCAAAATTTATGGCGACGCTGTTCCATCATATACCGATTGTCGATTTTGGTTTCGACGACTGACTAAGAACGGCCTGGAGGACCGAAAAATGAATGAATTGCAAGACTTATTGCGCGCCCAACTCAAGCTCTCAAAGAACTTTCGACCAGCTTAGCAATTATTGAACCCCCTTTTTTTAAACGTTTCCTTGGGAAAGATCCTACCATACGAAGAAAAATGGCTACCATACGAATTGTACGAAAATGCTATTTTGGACTCTTTCGCGATTTCATTGCCGACCGCGAAAAAAAAGAAGATTTTTCTGTGGCGTATTGTGACGGACAATAAAAAGTGGATCTACTACGACAATCCCAAGCGCAAAAAGTCGTGGGTTAGTTCAGAAGAGCTATCTACATCGACACCGAAACAGAATATCCATGGCTATAAAGTTTCGCTGTGCATATGGTAGGATCAATGAGATGTATTGTATTACTAGCTGCCAAAACCGAATGGAACTGTTACTGCATCGATAGAACAAGCTGAACGATATAACGTTGCAAGAAAGACCAACAATAGCGGTTAACAGACGCAAAGTTATTCTTCGGAGGTTTCGAAACAATGTAGAATTGCGAAAATGCGTCGATGGATTGGATCGGAACCAATATCGTTCTTTCGACACGATATCGCAATGCCGGAAAGATTGGGCAAAATAGTAGAAAAATTATGGAAAATATTGTGCCAATTTTTCTCAACAAGTGAAAAAATGATCACGATACATGCAAGAACCTATTATAAAACAAATGAAAGGACTTTAATATACTTACGCCTTACACTTGAATATTAGGATATGTTAAAAGTAAGCAAAGTTTATTATTACGACACCTGGGACTAGAAATGACTTATACCTGTCAAGAAGAAAAGTGTAGCACAATGAAAATCAAACCCTTTTGGCATAAAGAAGCTAATTTTTCATTAAAATCGTTATATGAATAAGAAACGGAAAAATTTACCTACGTGGTACTTGTTTGGTAAAGTTTAAACGATTTAAAGATTCATTTTACGTAGGAATGTTTATATGGCATGGTCCAACGCTGGACTAAATTTTTCCTACCAATGTAGAGTGACGAAATCTTATTACTATTTAGCAATTTTTTTGGTGAAATTCTAAAAATTGCAATATATTTTTACATAACAACTTAAAAACGTAAGGGGCTTCAGAGGGAGTGGTCGAAAAAGAGCCCGATCCGAACCATCTTCAATAACGTTCATCCTTATCCTAAATGTACCAAATTTTATTAAAATATCTCAAAAGTTTACACCTTTAGGTTGAACAATAAAATACTTGAACAGATATCGCAGGGACAGACGGTCGGACAAGCTTAGATCGAT
Organism: Glossina morsitans morsitans; assembly: GCA_001077435.1. Classification (NCBI taxonomy): domain Eukaryota; kingdom Metazoa; phylum Arthropoda; class Insecta; order Diptera; family Glossinidae; genus Glossina; species Glossina morsitans. The sequence goes on from CCAG010015516.1 coordinate 1,545, forward strand.
TCAAAAAATAATTCTGAACTAATAAAATGACATTTCAAGACGTGTATGTCAAATGCCGAACGGCAATTATATCATAATACGATTTTTGTGCTAATACAGTGTGTGTTTGCATACGTGTCTGCCTGTACGTATTTAGACATGTTCCTAAATGCATATATGGCGTGATTACGAAACTTTGTGGTCGGTGTGAAATCGAATAAAATCCGCAAGTACTCAGGTACTCAATCCTTGTAAATAATTACTTACCCATTCATTAAAGGCCTCGCTGCCGTTTTACGTAACCGTCTTTCAATATATTTCAGAAGCTTCTCATTTCCTCACTGAAAACAAAGTCAGCTCTTCTCTTCTACGAAAATTATAAGATAGGTCTTGACCAAGGAAAACCGACCTAAAGTCTTGTAAAAAACATTTACTTATAGTTTCATAAGTTCAGTGTGGTTATAACCAACAAAAGTTTGTGCTAAGCTAATGTCTCCTTACGATCATATTCGTTCAAATCTTATTACGAAAAGTCCATCAGCTCGGTGGATTTAAAAAAGGTCTTCAACTCAATATCTCCTTTTATCCTCATGTTTCAGCGATTCTTTTGCTTTGTTTAACTCCACCAGTAAAAGTAAGTAAACCACAAAACAAAAATTGGAATAAGGCGAGTAAAGATAGAAGAATACAACGAATTGGTTTTCAAGCCTATGTGACTACATATAATCACTGCAGACACGGACGTCATTTCATACACTAGGTAACTAACTAATTTCTGCCTACAGGTAAACGGAAGGAACTATGCATCCCGGAATATCTTTGAAGGAATACAAAGCAACAATGTGAACAAACGAGTGATGCAAATGTGCATCGAGTGAGAACAGTTCTTCCTGTGGAGTCGGCGATGTGTTAAAATCGACTGAAACATTTCGAATTCTCCAGAAGAATTAAATTCTTTACTTTCCAGAGCAATCCCTCGAAAGGTTACGAAACTAAAGACCATTAGTTGAGTCTATCAAGAGAGCAAGAAAATATAAAAAGACGGGAATTAAAGTTTTTATCATATCGAAATGGGTGTTTACTGCTTAATTGGAGAAGCAAAGATTAACTAAACCGAGCGTACGTCCAAAGTCATTAAATAATCTAAACAGTAGTCAGTGCTCAGGATTCATGCTTTTTGCATTCGTTCAACTCTCGCTTATGTATGTTGATATTTGTGAATAGCTAGCACGGTCTCTATCATTGGGCTTAATACTTTTTAGATCTACCTCCTATCAACAACAACGAAAACAACGATCGGTATGATAGAATGAGTTTTGAATTTCACAACCATTTGTCAACCTTTAAATAGTAATTAATGCCATGCCTTCAGCTGAAATTTTAGTAAATTCAGAAAACTAAGAGCAAACATCTGCTGGAGTTTTATTAGCTATGCTGGATATTCACAAGAAACTCTAATTAGTGTATTGAATATGGATGCAGGAGTGCTTGACGGCAGCAGCATCGAAATTGTGAATTGTCCTTGAAGAATATAGGCAGTTGTCTCATAACCATTCTCTTAGTGAAAAGCAAGCTAACTTACAATATGAAGCAGATATTGATCTAAAGTAAATACCTAGGAAATATTTGAAAAGAAGTCGCTGAGTAAGACTCTTGCACATAGAGAGTTCTTATACACTGATGTGGGCTAATGGATATTGAAAATCCAATCCAAGTTAAGGAATTAAAGATCACTAGTTAAGTCTATGAAAGAGGCAGAAGACGATGAAAAGGTGACAATAAAAGATGTATAATTATGTCGAATCTTTTAATGTTTATTCCAAGATTAGACAAACAGAGATCAGCTAAACCGACCGTGTGAACGAAATTATTAAATAATGTAAATGGTAGCCAGTCTTCAGCATATACTTTTTTCATGCATTGAACTCTCGTTCGTATATTCCAACATTTAGGAATAAGTAGCGTGTTCTCTGTCATTGTTCTTAACACTGTTTAGATAGCACAAGTACACAAGTCTTATCGAAAATAGTGAAAATAAAGTTGATCCGTAGAATCGAATAAATTTTGAATTTAGCAGCGATGTATTAATCTTTAAATAATAATTAAGCCATGCTTTCAGGTGTAAAAGCTGCTCATGTATGGTTTAGTCCCGAAAAGTTTGAAGATATATTAATACTTGAGAGAACTAAGAGCAAGTATCGACTAGCGAGCAAGTATTGAGAGACCAATAGATTTCTTTAATGAGAGTATTTGATAGCGATGCAGGATTGCTTGAGTGAAGCAAACATCGAAGCTGCCAGTCGTCCTCGAGAAATTATAAATAATTGTTCCGTAGCAAACCATGCTTCTTAATAAGAACAGATAGTTCGCAACTTGTAGTAAATATCGATCTAAAAGAAATAAAAGCATATCTAAGCAGATCCAAAGAAAATCTTCACCTCTAATATAAAAAGTACTTATTACTTTCAGCCTTTGACAGAATAGTGGAGTGTTTAAGTGAAGTAAGTGAACCCAAGGGTTAACTACGGCCTTTAACGACCGGAAAGTAATGAAGAAAAGAAAAATACAAAATTTAATTTGCATATAGTGTACATCCTATCAAAAAAAAAAACAAAAAATCGCATATGCTCACATATACGTACACACTTTACGGAGACTTTTAAATGTTTTATAAATTCTTAGTAATTCACTGTAATTTTCTGTTCAATTTATACCTAAAAGTAATAAGAAGCTATTACCGATAGACAGTTATGAACATTAAGAAATCGTCTTGAGTGTTAGTTTTGAAAAGAACAGATCAAAGTTAAAAAAAAATTTTACTATCGATAAAAAAAAAACAACTAGCAAAACTAGCACTGATAAATTGCAAGTCTGAACTCATTCCTATTAACTTGATCTTTCCCTACATACCTAAGCGTCTATTACGAGCCGTGAACACGGCACTTCTGACCTCCGAATTTCTTAATGAGTAGAGAACAGCTCGAATTAGACTCATACCTAAAAGGGGGCTCCTTTTTTGCATATAATAATCTTTGACCAATTAGCATCGTAGCCTCCCTCTCTAAAGTTACACTTGATTCATTCTTGAATAACAATAATACCATGCATGACAGTCACTTGGGCCTTCGATCTGGACGTTGCACCTCGAAACTTTTAATTTCCGTCACAGAGTCCATTAAATATAACATCAATGTTGGTATAATCTGGTTTCTTGTCGCTTTCGGTCTAACAAAAGCATTTGATAGAGTCCCATACCTTAAGGTTATTAACAAATTGCATGAGGAATTCAAGTTTTCGAAAAGTGCTTGTACGCTGATATGGTCGTATATTTCGGATCGTAAGCAATTTGTTGCAGTAAATGGCTCTAACTCTCCTATCAACGAGACTATGTCCTGTGTATCGCAAAGCTCTATTTCGGTCGCCTATTCTTTAGTCTCGTCATAAATAATTTTGGAGACTTGGTTAGTCATGACTGCGCTCTTTTTGCATACGCAGATGATATGTTTCTGCACTGTAGTGATAAGGCAAATAATTTGCATTCGTTTGAAGACAATATTAATGAATCTTTAGTAGTCATTAACTGCTGGATGATTGATAACGTGCTTTGCATAAATTCCGGCGAAGTTAACACTCTGCTCTTCAATTCTCCCCGCACTGGGTGATCTGGTCTGAATACAAAAATATCTAGATATCCAATTGCATATTCCGTGCACTCCGAAGATTGTACAATCTAAACCTATATCTGTTTATGCAGTTTAAACGGACCATTGCACATTCGCTCCTTACGTTAGCTATTGTATTGAAGTTATTTTCGGGTGCCCAAGTTGTAACTTAGACAGCCTTCAAAGTATTATGAATCATATCAAGCGTTAAACTTAGAGACCTCATCGACTCTTTAGTTCTTGCTTTCTTGAAATTTTACTTTCCCGATTATCTAAAATTTAGGTACATCTCCATCTACTTCTAAAAAATCATTCAATCTCGATCCCCAAGCCAGATCGAATAGAAATCCTTTCATATTAATACCGCGTTTTTCTAACTCATCTGTCGCAAGATAGTTTATTGTCCATGTTGCGAGATACTGGAATGCATTATCCCTGAGTCTGACTGGTAAAAATGGATGATTATGGAGTTCTTGGAGCAACATGATTACTTTATTAGCTATCTAGCTGACTTGTATACTCACTTAGGTTGTAGTTTTCTTTTGTACATGAATTATATCTGGGCAACTAGTTTATAGGCTTTAGGGCTTCGTAGTTATTTAATAAAATGAAAAATGAAAAATGGAAATGAAAAGAAAAGAAAAAGAGAGAGAGCGATAAAAACGTTATATAATTTATTTAAATGCTGGCCGCTTAAAACAAAGAGGGGCCGTGAAAGTTATCAAAAATAAGAAATCTGTACACAATAATGTTTTCTTTTTTCTTCTTTTAAGAATGTTTTTGTTTTATTGGGTGTATTAAATGAATAGTTACTCTAATCACTAATAATAATAAAACAAATATAATTTTATTTAATTTAATATAATTAATAATGTAATTAGTATTGAGCCTCTTTCAAAAAAAAAAATAAGCCCTTTTTCTCGTTTAACAAATGATATAAAATGTTCTTATTCTCTAAACAATAAAATTGGTTTGAGCAAAATTTGTATGATCGAGTATATAGTTAAGGCAAGAGAACAGAAATTGCACCGAGGTCCAATCTAATAAATATCAAAAATCAAAATTTTTGATGTTAGACGAAAAGGATGAACGAGTGTTTGAGATAGAAGAGAGAAAGAGAGAAGGAGAAAGAGAAGGAGAGCCAGACAGACAGACGGACAGATAGTAGCAAGGGGAAGAGTTCTTCTTCCAACCTTTATGTTCGCTACAATAAAACTGCACTGAGTAACATTGACAGCTTGATAGATTTGCTTGTACGGACTAAGTTCAGAGACTAGCTTTCCGCAAATATGTACAGTAAATAAAATGTTCCAATTATTCGTACAATATAAAGTTTGATGAAAATACTTTCTAAAGATTTTGGTGCACGCTTGCACCAAGCAAAAACAAGATTTCAGCACACAGATCCAATTAGCGTAAAGTTCTTCATAGCGTGATAATAATGATGCCCATGATGATGTGAACAACGTGAGTTTAGTAGATCATGCAGTTGGCGATGATGACTGCTAAAAAGTAAAGTCGCCGAAAATCTAACAATACCACCACCGCTCGTCGAACTCCTGTTGTAAACTGTCAATACTGCTACCACCACAGTTACTGCCATTTAATAGAGATATAGTGTTTAGAATGGGTTGTAGAATCTTTAGCAAGGATCACAATAGGAAAACACGAAAGCCTGCATCCTGAGGTGAACTCGTTCACTGCCCTGACTTCGATTGTTGTTGTGCTATAAATAGTGCAATTTTTGGCACTAGAATGGGTCGGAATTGAAAGGAGAACCGATGTCGAGTTAATACAGAGTTTCCTTGTAAAGTATAGGTTGATGACAAGCTCTGAAACGACGACTACTGTTTTCTCTCATAACGGCAGAAAATTCCATTTACATAATTGACGATGACAGAGTAGAAAGGTGCTGATCATTGTTAAATTTTCCCTTTTTTTGTCAATCGAGCCGATTACGGGTACATTGTTGTTCGTCTTATCACCAGTTGTGAAAATTCTAGTGGTGCTAGCGGCTTGGCACCGTCCTGTAATTGAAATCTTTTAACTAAAGCTTTTACCGAAGTGAGCGAATTGTCATTATTGGTAGATTTACGCATAGTTTTGGTTTGGTAGGTGCGTCGGGGAAGATGGTTTGTGGTGCTATATCTGCAGAAAGATGGCATGGATGATGATGGATGATGGTTTACGTGATTGCATCACTATCACTAGTAGTCGCAAGTGTAATGCTTGAAGTGGCATTGGCGGGCTATCACAATTGTGGCAACTACTGGAGAAGGTTTATTTTAGTAGCCACCGATCCTGTTTAAGTAGCACTTTAAAGGAGACGTAAAAATAATGAAATTCGTAGACAATATTTGGCCAGACCAAAGCGTTTCACAAGCTCAGCCTTAGTAGGCTTTAACCAGACAATTTATACCGAGTTCACCGTTTGCCTACATTCTGTACTAGAGCAAAACAGATATTACAATGCTGCGTCGCGTCATAGATATAATAAATTGAGTAAACTTTACCGTTCAGTGGATCAATACCGTCATATAGACGCGTTTGCTTGTTGCTTTTACTCCGTTCGTGCCTGCTGCTGCTGTGGTCGCCGTTGCCACTGTTTATGTTGCCGCTCTCGCCAATCCTGCTGTTGTTCCTGGTGCCATTTCTCCTCTTGCCGGTGCTGCTCTTTCCGTTGTGGTTGTGGAGATGGCTCTTGTTGTAGAGGTAGTTCTTGTGGTTGTGGAAGAAGCTGTAGTCGTTGTGTATGTAGCTGCTGTAGAGGTAGTTCTTCGTGTTGTTGCGATCCTGTTTAAGTAGCACTTTAAAGGAGACGTAAAAATAATGAAATTCGTAGACAATATTTGGCCAGACCAAAGCGTTTCACAAGCTCAGCCTTAGTAGGCTTTAACCAGACAATTTATACCGAGTTCACCGTTTGCCTACATTCTGTACTAGAGCAAAACAGATATTACAATGCTGCGTCGCGTCATAGATATAATAAATTGAGTAAACTTTACCGTTCAGTGGATCAATACCGTCATATAGACGCGTTTGCTTGTTGCTTTTACTCCGTTCGTGCCTGCTGCTGCTGTGGTCGCCGTTGCCACTGTTTATGTTGCCGCTCTCGCCAATCCTGCTGTTGTTCCTGGTGCCATTGCTCCTCTTGCCGGTGCTGCTCTTTCCGTTGTGGTTGTGGAGATGGCTCTTGTTGTAGAGGTAGTTCTTGTGGTTGTGGAAGAAGCTGTAGTCGTTGTGTATGTAGCTGCTGTAGAGGTAGTTCTTCGTGTTGTTGATGTAGCTGTTGTTCTTGTAGAGGTAGCTCTTGTTGTTGTAGAGTTGGCTGTTGTTGTTGTAGAAACATCTCTTGTTGTTGTGGAGGTGGCTGTAGCTGTTGTGGTAATGGAAGAAGCTGTAGTTGTTGTGCATGTAGCTGTTGTAGAGGTAGGTCTTGATGTTGTGGAAGTAGCTGTTGTTGCTGTAGAGGTAGCTCTTGTTGTTCTAGATGCAGCTCTGTGGAGATGGAACTTTTGTGGAGATGGCTGCTTTTGTTGTAGAGGTAGCTCTTCATGTAGTTGAAGTAGCTCTTGTTGTTGAACAGGAAGCCCTTGTTGTGCATGTAGCTGTCGAAGCTGCAGCTGTTGTCGTTGTAGCTGCCGCTGGTGTTGCTGCATCTCTAGCTGTTGTTGTTGTAGTTTCTGGTGCAGTTGTTGTAGCTGCATCTGTTGCTTTTGTAGCTATCGCTGTTGTTCTAGTAGTTCTTGTCGCAGTTCTAGCTGTCGTTGTTGCTGTGACATCACGACGGCTAAGTCTTCTTTAGTTTGTATTATACAGATTATATTTTAAGTTAATTATCTGAAAATCGCAATGATGAAAGCAAGAAATATGAGGAAGAAGTACAAAAAAATAAAAATCCCACAAGGTGTACAAATTCTTCAGTCAGTTTCAAGCAAGAAATGCATGTCCGTCCGTGCGTGTGACCATAATTCAGTCTCCCCAACTGGGTAGTAATATGTCACCTATTAACTTTCAAAAGACTTTGAGGATGACATAAATTATTCATATAATATGTTTACAACGCCCACGTGCGTAAGCGACACAAACTTTTATTTTGAAAATAAAAAAATCAACCTCTTTATAGAACGTGAAAATTTAGCTAGTTTTACTTTCTTTGTCCTTTTTAGGATAACGGTGTTGGGTGCAAAAGATTCGGTCAAGACCGAATATAATTTTCGTACTTGTTACACCCTACACCACTTGCGGTTCAGACTGCGGATGTATGTAACACGTAGAAGGGCTAAGGATAGATCCACCTTTTATTATACCGATTGACTCAGCATTATAATCTGAATTGATCTAAGTCTACCTGTTCGTCTGATGCCTGTCCAACCTACAAACCGCAATACTTGAAATATTTTGATGAAATTTGGTGCAGGGACGTGTTTTGACACAAGGACGATTGCTTTTGAAAATGATTCAGTTCGCTTTACTTTTTCGGCCACTCCCACTTGTAATTTTCAAAATGTTTCGGTAAAATTGACTAAGTAGTAGTGTTTCGGCCCTCTACATTGGTACGAAGCCTTGGACCGGCTGGGGAAATTTTTGAGCCTCCTCTCATACAATGAAAACTGAAGTTCACGCGACACGGAAAAATAATTTTCAATACTTCACGATGAAAATTATATTATAATAAGTAATTTAAGGTCAAAAATGAACTGTACCAAATTTGGACAAACTCGGTCTATTTTTTGGATTCTACTCTAATAAGGATTTTCACGAAAATTGATCCTTTGCACTATAAAATTAGAATCACCTTATTTTTGCATTCTGCGCTATGCAACGATTAAATTTGTACTACCATTAGATTGGGTTTTGGTGCCGTTTCGCCATAATATATGCACTTGCAAAATATGGCTTTACATAGATACAAGATATTAGGTTGGGGAAAAAGAAATCCATTAATTTTATATGAACTTCAGGACTGTATTTAACATGCTTCGGATTGTCCGATTTGGGTCAAATATGCACTGTTTTGTTGTATAATTTCTTGCCATTTTAAAGGTAACTTCAAAATGCCTCTCTCATAGAAGTCCTGGTCTCTATTTGCAAAAACCTCTAGTAGTCGATTTTCACAATCCACCGTTTGAGGTGCTTCACCGCTCTTTGACCACGATCGTTTCCGCACATGGTTATCGTATGTGATCCATTTCTCATCTCCAGTCACCATCCGTTTAAGAAATGGGTCTATCTCATTCCGTTTGGCCAAGGCTTCGCAGATGGAAATTCGATCCATCAAGTTTTTTTCTGTTAATTGGTGTCATCGAGCTGCTTTTTGAATCCAGCTTTGTGTAAATGATTTAAAACTGTTTTATGGTCGATTTTCAGCTCCTGGGCGATGTTACGACTGCTAACATGCCGGTCAACTTCGATTATTTCTCCGATTTTATCGACATTTTCGACGACCGGTCTACCTGTGCGCGGTGCATCTTTAACATCAAACATTCCTGAACGGAATCTACGAAACCAAAATTGCACATAATTGGCTGTTACAGTATCGGAACCATAAACACCATTCACAATTTTAGCCGCCTGGCTAGCATTTTCGCCTTTGTGAAAGAAAAACTGTAAAATGTACTGAATTTTCTCTTTGTTCACTTCCATTTTTAACACGCTGTAACTCACAACTGAATGCACCAAACAAAAAACAAGAAGAGAATTTCTTTTACTGCGAAATGTCACCTTTCCAACGAGCATAAATCTGAAATTGTCTGATCGTTACTTTACGAGAAATCTACCAGTGCAGCCATCTACCGAAAAAATAATGCATTTCTTTTTCCCCAACCTAATATAATTTTTGTGTTCTATAATAAAAATAAGAATTGCGTTAGACAATGCGGTGTAGGGCATAGAACGGTGGGCCTTTTCCGATTATAAGGCTTTTACTTGTTTTAGTTTTTGAAATATTTCTCAGTTTGTATCGAAAATATGTTGACATTTCTTTTTGGAAATATTGTTGACATAAACTCTTTTAGGAAAATTCTTACAGCGTGTGAGACCGAGATTGATTCAATTCTAATTTAAAAAAAGCTAAAACGCACATTCTTCGTTAGAAGGCATTGCAAAATTTTTAGTTAAAATTTTAAATTTTTGGTGATAACGTTTAATTTCTTTTTGAATAAATATGCCATTCGTTAGTAGTAAACTATTGTTGGATGCTTTCAAGAATATCCGTGAACCTGCGAGTATAAAAGAAGTTTTTGAATATTTCTATTATGGACATCCGGAATTATCGAGTCATATTGCAGCTGCTCTAGATGCCGGTGTACGTTATGGGTATATTAAAAAAATCGATGAATCGCATTATATGTTAACCGATCATGCAGTTCATAGCATAAATAACGATCTATCACTATCTGAGCATTTCAGAAGTAGATATTTATATTATAATGTTAAAAAAGATGATCAGAAGCAAGCTGTGGAGATAAAACCAAGCTCGACGAGCGCGAAACAATCTTCAATAGAAAGTCGTGGGGACGAACGTGAATTGGTTAGCAGTAAGCGATGCAAACGAAAAAACCTTACGCTCGATCCTAATCGGATTCGTCGTAGTCGCGATCGTTGTCGTTCAAGAACTGGCAATATTTCAGAAACACATCCCCGCGACAAATAAAATTGCAACGATATGACAGGAATTTGACATGAAAATGTTGAAAAAATTCTGTAAAAAAAAAAAATAAAAATATGCGAAAGAAGACAAAGAATTTTTTACCTGGACATTCTTTATATCTGGTGAGCATAGTATTTCCTTAAAGGGAATGAAAAAGCAATATAACGAAATTACAGTTGAGAGGAACTCGGCATCCGTTAATAGCTTGCAGATATTCCTAATTTTAATTAGCTTTAAGAGGAACTAAAAATTTCACAAATCCATGGTCCTTAAAAAGTGTGAGTTCTCCTGCTTTAATCCTAAGTTATTGCGGGTGAAGAACACTGAAAATAAATTATTTAAAAGATTTAAAAAAAAAATGGTTCAACACTGGACGGTGGCTAGAAAAAATTTCTCCCAATTCATCACGGAATGTTATGGTAGCTACCTGCTTAACATAAAATTTGCTATCATCAGGAATCCGAACAGTTCTTAACGATTCCCTAATTCTAAAGGGAAGAAATGTTATGGCATTTTTTTCGATTATAGCTTCGAATGGTTTTGGAGTGTCTGGTGACTCTACGGTTTCAACCTATTTTACCTATTTCCTTCAATATAACTTCAAGTCAACTTTAATCCCTCCTATTTATACCCCTATCAGCTAAATAAATGATGACCACAAGATGATGTCTTACAAAGGATGAAAATTATTAAAATATAACTCACTTTAACCGAAGCCTATATATGAAAAAGTTCAAGCACTCTAGTGAGACTGGAGCCACCATTAAATGCGTTACATCACTTCGCTTAACACATTTGTTCATATAGCGATTTTTCAAAATAAGATTTTATATGAAAAGTGATTGAAAGCTGGTCCCATCCGAGCCATTTGCTTTTGTCCTTGAGCCAAAGAAACGCCAGTGCAGGAAATGTTTTTAATATGTCTTAAAAATTGCAACAGGTAGCTTGAATATAACAAAACAAGACGGACAGACGCTTAATCCTTTCAGAAATGAGTCAAAATTGATCGGTTTATCAAAAGGAGGGTTTATCTCAAGTTCTTCTGGGTGCAGCATACATTCGGCTAAACTTGATATACCCTTCTACCATAAGTGGTGGAGTATATAGCAAGGTTATTGAAAAAGGAGCGCGAAGGAACTTGACTTTTAAGGTAACGCATTATAATGTTGACGAATATTTACCCAAAACTGCGTTGCAAACCCCATTGACGCAATCTCTTATCCCATTACTTCAACACTTTCCGTACATATCCTTCTCTAAAAAGACTTTTGATCAGAACCTATCCTTCGCATTTTCAGAATAATAATTTCTTATCCAATCTCTGTGATCTGAGAGAAAGGCACACTTTTCAATCATCAACTGGCATAAGCGACCATACAAGACATATGTGTAACCAACTGAAATTCAGCTTTCCTTTGCTTGTCATTTTTCTCATTTATACGTATCCCCCTTTTCTTTATTGGACTTTTCGTCCGTCATTCCATTCATTTGTCTGGAGATCGCTTAACTGAAATTTAATCTTCATTATCCTTTTTAAATTTGAAGGGATTATAATTTGTATTCGTCTTTACTAGGTAATGAAATATTAGATTCCAGTCTTTTGATTGATAGGTTTAGCATGTTGCTTTTGCCGTCTTTTTTTCCCAACATTTATAATTCACAAATAATTCTTTTGTCCAATTTGTAAGCGTTGACCAGCAAATTGTTTTGTGTAAGTTACCTGGCAGGTCTGTCCGGTTATCGAAACTGAGCTACTTTTGTAAAATGTCAAGAGAACCCTAAAATCCTCTCTTCTACTCTGGCAAGATAAGGTTTCAAAATCAGGTT
>CCAG010015518.1:0-17127 GCA_001077435.1 Glossina morsitans morsitans
CATTAAAACTTATTTCTCCAAGTAATGACGACGAGTCAATAGCGCCGTTTATTAATTTGATTGCAAAGCAAACGCCAAGAACAAGAGACGGTAGGGACAAAAGAAGCAACCTATTTTCATAGGGGGGAAGAGAAGCAGACGGATCCCAACCCAAATTCCTAAGAGCAAACAACAGGAATTGCTTTTGAATAGATTCAATTGAGTCTACATAGCACCTGTACGAGGGAGACCACACAATAGAAGCGTACTCAAGTATAGGCCTAACCAAACACGTATACAGCCTCTTGGTAATATACGGATCATCTAGCTCTTTGGACCACCTCTTGATGAAACCAAGAGCGGACCTAGCTTTGCTTATCGAGAACTCAACGTGCAAATTGAAACGTAACCTACGGTCAAAGAGAACGCCTAGGTCTGTGAACGACTCAACGTCCTCCAACTTGTGCGAATCTATAAAGTAATGGGTTATGAATGACTTCCTTCTAGAGAAAGAAAGCTTCTTACATTTATTTAAGTTTAGTGTCATATAATTTGAAGAGCACCATGCCACCAATTTATTTAGGTCAGTTTGAAGCTGATGTGATTGCGATTCTATCGTTACTGAAACACAAAAACCGATATTATTTTAATTAACGTTGCTTGTAATTATGAGTAATTTTTGACTTTCACTGTATATTTGGACACTCTCCTACGCGTAAGCATGGCTGCATTGTTTTCTAGTTATTGCTGACAAAAAAAAAGATCACGCGTACGGTAGTCTAAAGGGCATAACAAAATGAAGTTACGGAATGATTTTAAACCGTTTTCCTGCTCAGAATCATGAGAAGGATGTGGAAACCTTGTAGTCTCCAAAAGACGATGTATTGTGTCTGCCTGAAAAGCAAATAAGAATGCTGCCGGCGAACAAGGCCGAGCATTAGATATCCTACATCACTTCGGTTAGTTAATAATGCACCAAAGCTTCTTATTATTACTTTTATATAAATGCATAATTTTGATGAAAGCCCTCATAACGGAGGATGCCTAAACGTCGACGTCGTCTAAATTTGTTTTATTTTTTGTAAGAATGAAAGTGGCTTTAAAAATGATCCCGACCCATCACAAATTTTTGCATTAAGTTACGAACGAAAAGCATTAGTTTCCTCTGATTTTCATCAAGAAATAGTTTCACTTGTTTAACGACTATTTGAAAAAAAGGTCTTATATGAGCAATGGTGTGAAAAGGGTTTAACATCAGTTCGCTTGGAATAAGATTTGTGATTGAGCTGAAGCGTGTTAGCCTATCAAATTTCATCAAATTATTTAAAAAATTGCGAAGTCGGGCTTGAGTCTTGCAGAGAGAAAGGGAGCTTTAGGTCGATTCAGCAAATGAATTTGAATTATGTCGTTCTGGACATTGCCTTAAGAGAATACAGAGTATAAAATGTCCAACAAAATGTTAATTCAAGATGACAAGCAATATGAGGACGAATGAAATAAACGAACAAATGACTTGTAGCAAGTTATGTAAGCATTGAAGTCACAAGTACTCCGATTACAATTTCATTTAGGAAATCGAACACAAACAGGATGGACTGATCATCTCGCACAAATTACTAATTGATGTTCTAAAAGCTTTCAGTTTAAACAGATCCCACTGGCATGCCTTGAATGTTATAGCTTTTGCGAGTAGTCCTGCTTTAAAATTATGGTCAATAAATCTCACTTACAATAACTAAGAATTTTCGCAACATATCTGTCGTGCATTATGATGAGGAAACAAATGTTGCTTAATATTTGATGTATTTGTTTGTCTGCATCAAAGCATAGCCTTATCGTCTCCATTTATCATTTTTTGCGGAGAATACATTCAGCTTATGCTTAGCGTTTGTACGGAATTTGTTGTAAAACCGTAACGTTCCGTATCCATTTATTCACTTTTTTATCATTTCAAATCTGAAGCCAAATTGCAAAGCGTAATACACATATTCTTTAACGGAAAAGTTCAATATCGAATATTGTTATTCTTTAAACTTGGAAAGTAAGAGAAATCAAAGATGAGAAATTTCCATTTTCTAGAAAAATTGCATTTGTTTTTATTTGTGGCCATATATTTGCATTTTTTCATATAAAGGCTCCAGCATATATTTACCAAACAAAAAAAAGTAAGAAAATTATATCGGGTCGTGACCGAATCCTTTATACCCATCATTGTTGGTCTAACAGGAACTGAATTTTCATCCTATATAATAAAACACATGGTCGCGGCTGATTTTTTCTATTGTCAGAATAAATGTGGAAATTTATATGGTGTATGTGTAAGAAACCAGATACACTGAAAGCAAAGGTATTCTCGGTTTTTGTTGCATAGGCGTGCGGGTCTTAATCGGTTTGGGTCACTTTCAAATTCTTTTGCAAGTTTGTAAACGACATCCATAGTTTTGCGAATGATACAATGTTTACCACTGATACAACACAGTTGCGCAGACGGACAGACGAACGCAGAGTAGAAGGACATGTTTAAGCGGATTCCGAATTCGAAACTGGTCAAGAATTCATATGCTTTATGAGATTTTGAAAGCGGCTTCTGCGCGTTATAAAACTATTGTAAAATATAATTCAATTCTGTTAGATTGCCGTCTATATCGCCCATAGAGTAAACGTTAAAATTTTTGTGCCTTGCCCTTCCAACAACAACCGCTTAGAGACGCTTAAAACAACTCATAATTTGATGCTCATCAAGGAGATACGTGGGTTCTTTGTGGGTTCCTTGAAGCTTCGTTTTGGGTATCGCGAACGTTTCGAGAGAATGAATATACCCCTGATCCTTCTGTGATAGGTATAAAAAAAAAAAATAAAAAAACACATTTGCACAAACACCTGCCAACTAACTAGGTATGCGGCACGGAGATACATACGAATTCTATATATGGTTTTATGTTTCTATGATTGTCAAAGTTTTTCGCATGAATGCAAAATATTGGCGTTATATTGTATTGGAAGCAACAGAGAGTAAGCGAAAGCAACATGAAGAATAGAAGCAGCGATAGCGAAAGAAAAAAGACCGAACAACAAATCATTTAACCAAAAATAAGCAATTGTATGATATTCACAAATAACCGCACGTACAGACAAGCCCGTATATAATATATATATATATATAATAAAGTGTGTATCATATGAAAGCGTTATCTATTCTGAGATCGAATTGGAACGAATTTTCAAAAACCGCTACATCATATAATATTTAGTGGAGAACTTAATGCACCGTTATAGAGACGAACTATTCATAAATTTAATATTTCCATAAAAATAAATAAAGAAAAAATTGCTACAAATTCGGTATCATTCGAGATTCGATCATCAATCGAGAATTTGTTTGTAAATTCTTTCAGGAGACTAGATTCAATTGTTTTGTACAACAACTGTTTTGTGCAACTCTCTGCTAAGAAGAAATAAGCAGTGAGGCTAAAAAATCGCAATCAATTTCCTATTCTTGAATATATTTGAAAATCTTCTTGCTCGCAATTTTCAAATATCATCGATGCGAAATTTAGAACAGCAACAACTCTTATTGAAATACCTTGTACATGGACGGTACATAGTGTAGGGATAGCCGAAATAGTGTATACATTAAACGGTAAACATTTCGCGAACTAACTCGGACCGTCACTGTTTATGGAAATTGGAAAGGGATTTAGCGCTAGGTGCTTGGTTGTTCACTCAATACTTTTTTGTAAATCGTGGAAGGAGGCAAAGTAGTGATTGAATCCTTGATACGTTTGTCATGCATGACGCGTGTATAACATATCAACAAAGAGAATAGAAAGTACGAGTTTATTTCTGGATGAAGCTCTTTCTTATTCGATATCGGAATTTTGTTTCACTACCTACGGGAATCATAAACATGATCACGTGTGTAAATATTGATCATGTGTATCCAGTTTATGGTTAACACTCCACGGTTGCAGCTTTCAACTTTCGGCTTTTTCTGTTTTTCTGCGCTTAACAACGTGTCTCTCTGTAGCGACGCAAATAAATGCTACAAACTTCGCTGATTAACTTCGTCAAACATACGTACAGTATGTTGATGAATTATCTCCATATAGCGAAAAATTAGAATCGCTCTACGATAGTCGTTGTCGTAATCTTCCACTCCCTAGATATAGTTTGTTTTTAACCTGCTCTAGCGACATACTGGCACAAATTCTTATGGACAACATTTTAGAAGAACAACAACATAAGAACTAAACTCGACATCCAAGAACGTAGTCTTTATTTAAGCGGATAACTCCAAGCAGATAATACGCAAACTCGAATTTCTTCAAGTCATATAAACAAGTTATTATACCCTGATGCAGTTAACGGAAATTAGTAAGGCAATCATATTCGATTCGAGGTAAACCAGAGATATCCCCTACCTTCGGCAGCAATATGATTAATGCAAATTTCGATATGTCAATCCGCATTAGTTATAAAGAATGCATTTACCTGGAACGAAATAGTAAAAGTTCATGCATGACTCTATCTTAAAACAGATCGGCAGATCGATCACACTCTTTGCGAACTATATTTGTGGGAAAGTAAATAGTAACCGTTCGCATACGAAATTTTGTACTCTTTCTCTCATTGTCTACAAGTGAAAGCGGCTTTGAGTAATTGATTAAGAAGCTCGTTATCTCTAACGTTACACATGGATTAAAATACTTATTATATTCTTAAGCTTTGACGGTGCATGCAGAAAGACACAATATGTAAATGTGCAATATTTTTTGGTTTTTTCTTTATAAAAAGTCATAGAAATATAAAATTGAAAAATTTTTGAATGAACAGAAAAAAATTGCGTTTTTTTTTTTTTTTTTTGGCGTATTGGTTATATTGCGTTTCCAGCTGAGTGAAACAATTGTTTTTACAAATTTTTTACAATTTCTTGTTTATTCATTTATTTATTTCTCTTTTTTTTTTTTTAATTTTTTACAGCCACGACTGAGGCGATGAATGTTACAAGTCGTTCGATTATTGGCAAATGCTCAAGCATAGCTACTGATTGCCATTGGATAGGAACAACATTTGCTTGCTTCTCTCTTCATTCTTTATTTAATTTGGGAAAATGTGTGAAATTTTTAATCGCTACTAACATATCTTATTTCTAATATATATCTACATATATAGCTACACAAAGCTACACAAATAGACAATGGATTTTGTTTATCAGTCGCGGATAACATTGATATATTTTCCATTGTATTTCACTGGGTTCTTTTTTCCTCCTTTGAATAGACCATTAAACTATGCAAAGAATTGTACAAAGTGTGACATTCACGCGCTTCAAACTAATGTACACCAATGTGTCTCCCAATTTTTATTTAATAAGTGTAAGGGTTAAAAAGAATGTATTTATTTTTTTTTTTTATTGGAAAAATCACTCAGGAAATGTCTTCTTAACAGAAAAAAAAGAAGAAAGGGAAGGAGATAGGCAGTTGGCCGCAGACTAGTGGGTGTGTCTTCAATCGGTAAATGTTATGCCTATATCGACGGAGTACTCACCGTAGCTGCGACCAAAGTAAATTCTACTGCACTGAGATTTCAACTCACAGATAAGCGATTCTTACCTATGCGGCTACTCATGCGAGTAAAGTCAATCGATAACGATCGATGCTATGACAAATTGTTACACACACAAATTTAGATATTCCTACAGGAATTTCGATAAATACTTGTTAAGAATTTCTTATTACGGTTTGATTACGGTCTCACTGACATTGAGCATGGATGGATTAGAGCTTCCTAGTTTTCTTAATTTTCATAAACGTAAGCCATCGAACAACGTGAGATGTCAACCACATGAATGTATGCATATACGTGAAGATGCGTTTTGATATTTCAATGCTGAGTTTTCAAATGGTAGATACTACGTAGTATTGTAATCTACTGCCTATACCAGATACCAAATCAAAAGTTGCCAATCGTAAGCACCATTGCTAACTTGAGATTCGCTGAGGTAATAGTCCTAGCCAAGTCCCAATCAGTCGAGTGAAATGCTCAAAGTGATCCGTGGGTTTTGTGAATAACACATATTTGATTGAAAACTTAAATATTCAAGTTTCGACTTGACCTAAATTTTTCTTCTTTTTTTTGCTGATTTATAATTACAAAGATCTAAAATTTTTGTAGTATAGATTCCTTTAAGCTCTTTGGTAAGAAATATTCAAAAGGATTGATTGGTTTTCTGGATAGAAACTTCAGGAACTTAATTTTCCGCTATAGTGGTTTAGAACGACGAAGCGACTTAGTCCAGCTTGCTTTAGCTTAGCAAACAGTTGTCGACGCTTCGTTGTTTAAAGTTTAATATTTCTGCAAACTGTTTTGCGGAGAAATATATCTTTGCATGGTTTATTTTTATCGGTCCACCTTACTGTGAGTTGTAATCAGTCCTCAACATTAACGTTCCTATACAACGTGTTATTCGCAACTTTGTACTAATTTGGCTCCTGATTCTTCTTTTTCCTCAATTTCACCAAATAAATTCTTAGCTCGATTGACATTTTAGAAGTAACGATAATAAGAAAGTTTGCTTGAGTGTGTGCGCATAGCTTGTAATCAAGGAGAAGAAAACGCAATATATTCGATAATCAATTTGGGGAGAGTTCCAACAACTTTGCTCCGTTGAGAATTATTAAAGATTCGGGATAATCCTCTTAAAAATCCTTACAGAGCTTAAAGCCAGTGTAATGAGATTTAAAAATAATTACTAAAGGATAACCTAACGTAATGTATTTGCTTATAGTAAGAAGAAGTCAAAACACTAAATACCTTACGTCATCCAGCAGTTTTTCATTGAACGACTTTTCAAAATAACGCGTATGTGGGAACAGTGGTCGAAAAAGTTGTCCGATGCGAATAATTTTCAATAATGTCCCTCATTTGCCCAAAACCAGTGGTCAGTGTATCAATTTTCATCAAATTATGTCAAAAATTGCGATCTGTAGGTTGACGACAAGACACAAGCTGGACAGACAAGCTTAGATCAATTCAAACAGTGACACTCTAAATTGATCGATATAAAAAAATATGGACGTTCAGCGAGTCCTTCTGGATACCCTTAATACCACAAGTGATGTAGGGTATAAAAAGTGTGGGTTGCTTTCACCAATTTTAAAAAGTGGGTTGCCTGTGCCGTGAGATCGACTTTTTCTTCCGTCTTATGGAAAGCATAAATTATTCTTTGTAAACATTAAAAAGAAAAGAAAAACTCATAACTCAATTGGAAGGATACCTACTTATTGAATATAGTTCGTGATCTATGAATCCCAAGCCAATCCAACAAATACATTTATGTGAAGCGGCTATAATCTTCTCGTTCTTATGTCTTCTACGTAGACGAACGTTTCAATGTTCCATAATCGATTTAAATTGTTTGCCGAATGATAATTAGCGTTGCAGGACGTAAAGACAAATTTTGATAACTTTCACTAGGTGTTGATAAGTTTTAAAAAGAGAATTTCATACAATAAAAGGGATCATTTTTCGAAAAGACCGTATATATGAATAAAATTTTAATTGTACTGGAACCGATGGCGGATCTGGTTATACGTATACATTGTATCCGTAGATGGGAGGCGTACGTTCTTATTACCAATGCTCTCTTTTAAGGGATAGAAGCATTGTGTGAGTGCTTGAAAAATAAGGGTTTCTTTGATGATTTTTCTTGGGATAGAAGAATAAGTAGCAGAACGATGATATTCGGGGAAATTGTAAAGCATATCTTTAAGTACAAATGATGATACACTAGCAAAAGAAGAAAACGAAACACTTTCATTTTGTTGGAGTAAAAAATTTTCCAACACTTGCGACAAAGTATGTTATTTTCATAAAATTTATGACTACTTTAGTAGGATTCATAGAAAAGCTACCGACTTGTTCAATTAAAGTAAACATTGTTGAGATATGACACAGTCAACGTTTTTATATGGATAAGGAAGACTTATTTCCTCTTATATTTTGTACATTGTATTGATATAATACATAATCGTATATATATATATATATATACAAATATTCATCCATACTTTGGTAAAAATGTCAACAAGTGTTGTTGTGTAGAAAGTGTTGACACATTGACACTGATTTTATACCAAAAAAGGAAATAAATGTATATACATACGTAAATACATACATCCATCTTATATGTATGGGCGTATATTAATGCAAACAGCATTGTTACTATTATTATGTTTATGTACGATATGCTGTCTATGTGTGTGTGTGTGTGTGTGTGTCTCTTCTCTTCTCTCTCTCTCTCTCTCTCTCTCTCTGTGTTTGTGTGTGGGTGTGTCGGTGTATATGTTTTTATAGCAAAAATTCAACAAATAATATTTCTAACAACATTTACTGTGAAAACTAATAAAAAAATAAAAAAAATAAATAAATAAATAAAATGAATGAATAGCAAGAGAATGCATAGGCAAACCCGCGACGAATTCTAAGCTATTGGTGTAACTGACAGAGAATCATACAAAATAAAGTGAAGAATCTCTTTAATTAAAAAGCTTTTAAGCTTTCGTTATGATGCGGTTCTCTTGTACTTCGGCACTTAAAACTTGAAAATAAAATCTCTTAAGTTACTTGCAAAAATTCTTCTGCATGCATTTAAACTGTGTGCAGAAAGCTTCAAGGGATTTCTTTACAAGAATAATTCGTAAGTGAAATTAATTAATTAGCAGTTGGGAAACATCTTAAAAACTAAGCTCCACTCTATAGAACATGTGGCAGTTCAAAGAAGAATTTGAAAAAAAAAGGCAACTCAAAAGAAGTATTCCAGTCGGCCAAGGCCTAGCATTAAATACCTTACACGACTTTTCAAAATAAAACATCATATGGTAAGCAGTCCGAATGAAATCACGTCATCGTATTAAATTTACTGAAAATATTTCAAAAATTATCACCTGTAAGTTGAACACAAGAAAGCAAGACATACAGACGGACAAACAAGGTTTTATGAGAGATGGGTCAATCTCAAATCCTACATGGACACAGGGTACATGGAGAGACATTGGACGGAGACACAGACAGACAGACAAGATCGGATCAACTTAGAGAGAGATTCTGAATTGATTGACATAAAAAAATGTGGGCCTTTTTTTGTCGTTCCGTTGGTTATCATATATATCCACACGCGTAATATCCCCTTTATGACAAAGTGACGTTATAACAAAGTTATGTAGAAAAGGCACATATTTTATTTATTTGTTATCCATAGTTATGTGTCTATGGAAAATAATGGCGTATAAACTGTGATACCACGCATCTAAACAGACAACGCTCTGATCATGAGTTGAAATGTTTTAAAAAAAAAAAATTATTGAAACTATTGTGCGAAAGTCTCGTCAATGGTATGTCGAATTTCTTCATTTACATGACATACATACATCAATAGTTTGCAATTCATTCGCGCATATTTTATTTGAAAGGTGAAGTCGCAGCATTTTTTTTCGGGCAAATTGAATAACCTCTTGGCATCGTAATACAATTTCTACCGCATTTCACTGAATTCATGTTAGCAACCACGCTTTTTGGTACATTTCTAATTAGAAATCAGAAAATGTTTAAAATCACTTAACTCGTCAATTCGTGACTCGTAAAATCGAGTAATAAGCTTCTAAATACCCTAAGTTTTCTAATTTTCACATACAACAACATATATCTATATATAGTGTAAGAATCTGCAAAATAATGATTTCCAAAGAAATATGTTTACGTTAAATAAAAATAGTTTAAAAGCTTCTTCAGCGAATTTCTGCTCATAGCAGAGACTTTCTAAAATCATTTAGTTGTGTTAAGTATCCACATTTCGTTTTATTCGCAAGTAGTTCGCACAGTTGACCAAAGAGAAATTCAATTTTTTCGAAGTAAAATACTCTTAAATAATTACGAACGCCTATTAAAAGTTTGGTCTTAACTGATTTAATATCTAAAACACCGATTACTTAATTTACGCATCTAGAACGAAAATCGTGCAAAAGAAAATACAGAAATTAACACGAAATAAATGGATATCTCCAAATCTCCAAAAATTTATCCCATATTAGGGTTAATGCAAACAATATAAAAGTAGCTCCAAGATGTATTTAATAACGCGGATCTAAATAAATGATATAAAATGAATCAATAATCGTGAAGGCAGAAGCAATTAAGAAATAGTGAACAGTGATTAGTTCAGTAATTTTTAAAGAAACCTCTCTTCACATTTTCAATTTTCAATTTCTTAGTGATTAACAGGACAAACATGACATTAAATATCTTCGGTCTTCTTAAAAATTTTTCTTCAACAAAAGCATTTGTACACATCTTGACATACACTTCAATATATTCGGTAGGTAACCTAATATGTTTAATTCGGGAGACCGCATCCCTTCTCGCGTGTTGTGACATAACCGCTAATCATAAGAGTTCTTTTGACATTGAATCAAATTTGGTATTCCAAGCAATTCTGTTATATAACAAGACTGTTAAACGACAAGGAGAACAAAATGTCTTGTAACTTGTGACATCTCTTCCGAAGTTGTTTCGAACAATTGATAAGAAAGCGAAATTCAATCACGCAGTAGAAAACGTCTAAGTCAGTTTTCTGTGCAGTACAACGAAACTGGGCCAACAATATTACAGAACATAACTACCTAGAAGAACATCATGTCACATGTCACAAATTTGATTGCTTGATAAAAATGGACAACATTTTTCTGAATGCTACGTGCGACCAAGAGTCGATAATGTCGATGATTTTCGTTAACACAAAAACGACAAGCTGTGCACAAAATACCGCGTAAATCTAGGGATAACGGTGCGTGCTTATGCTTAAGAGATTTTTGTTTTGTTTTAGCTAAGAGAGTACATTTTTAGTTTTGTGTTACTCTTATATTGTTCCAAGAGAATTTTACTTTCTCGACTATAAAATGTGTTATACTAAACATCGAAGAATAAAGGTATACTGGCTCTTCTATTTCATTGGTAACATTAAAAAAAGAATTTTATATCATTGAACGCGGAGCACGTTGCAAAATATTGCATTGTAATAGCGCCCTAATCGTATGATCTGTCATATAACAATTAAAACACGTTAAAAAGAATTCTCTTGTATTTTTAAGTCAATCCACGTCGATATGATTAAAAAAGCGCTGGGAAAACCAGTAGCGAAATTTTATAGTACAACTCCATAGTACGAAAGAAATGATTAATACCATTTTAAAGGGTTTGTTTTTTTTTTTTAAATCATACACATGTGACTTTCTTGTCACCAAACTATCGGGCACCTTGCTCTAGCTCGTGGACGGATCCTGTAATCGAAAATTTTGATTGTAGATCTGCTGAAATATTAGTTATGTTATATATCCGCCTGAGTAGTCATGTAGGCAAAGGATCTCGACTAACAACTCAATCGTCATGGGTTTCAATAAATCCATCAACCTACCAGGCTATTAGAGGTTTAAGACTTTAGTCTTAGAATTTATTTCTCTGACAACTTTAATTAATTATAATAACAATAATAATGGTTATTATGGTTATAACTGACCAATTTTTCAACATGACATACAAAGGCAAATAGTTTAATAAGGACTTCAGCTACATCGAGTCGTAACTTTGCCTGAAAGTTTGTACGCCCATCGATTAGATTGAAAACGCTTGTGTTCCAAAAAGGTTGTAATTTTTGTTTACAGCTATAGTCGATAAGTGAAGACAAGTTTAAAAATTGGCATGTTTCTACTAAAAAGTGCGCTAATGGCGTAACCATAAAACCGTAACGAATCAATCAATCAATAACTTCGCATAATGCTATAAAAATGTTCCCACAATTGATGATGAAATTTGTAGATGATACAAACCTTCAAAAGACGTCATATGGATTCGTCAATATTCATCTTATATCTGTATGTCTGTATGTCTGTATGTCTGTATATCTTTATATCTGTATGTCTGTATGTCTGTATGTCATCTTACCCATTTATTGAGTGATGTGTTAAATTGTAGTGGATTAGTGTAGGTTCATATGAAAATCACAAATACATTTACGGGAATCATTCTAAAATAGAAAAAATAAATAAATAAATATGCATATATATATATATATATATATATATATATATACGTAGCTTTGTATCATCTTAAATTAGCAGAGAGATAAATGTAACATTGTTTTCGATTTCGACTTACTTCTGGAATTGCACATATTTATCAAAATACTGCGCGTTTGTAATGTAGTGGTTTAAATGGTAGTGGGTATTAAAAATTCGCAATAGAGCATATGTTTTCTCCTTAGTTGTTTGACTTTTTCTCCCATGACATCGGATCTTATACATTATCGCTTACAGCTTGATAACATTGATAGATTTAGCCGTTATCATAGGTAAGACAATGCATAGCTGACTTACTATAGACAGTTATAGTTTCAAATTTTCATTTTGCACCTTATGGTATAACCTACGCATTACGTACATTTCTGAAGAATGTTTGATCGTTGAGGACGTTAGTAGGCAATGTTTTCTAATAGATTGCTGTTACGGATTCCAGTTTAGTTTAATGTAAGTACTTGCCTTCATATCCTTGCCTCAGCGTGCGCGATGACATAACGGGTTAATTGGGTAAGTGATAACCAGCGCCCCTCAAGGAGTTGGATAATCCTCCTTGAGGGGCGATCTACTACTCCTGAAGTGCCCGAATAAAAGAGAAGTTGATGCATGAGCCATCTTCCTTGCAACTCCGCAACTTCAAATCTCAGCGCGGTATTGTTTACTTCAATTGTACCTATAGAGAGTGTTCAGTCGATAAAGGCATAATATTTACCGATTGTGCACATAGATCCTAACCTGCGGCCACATCCCTATATCTTTCCCTTTCTTCACTTCATCTTCTTTGTAGGCGTCACCGTGTTACACGAATAGGTAACATCCCCCGAGTAACTGGCTATTCAAAAGAGAAAAAAAAGGCTGGTCGTCGCCTATTTAACGCCTCATTGTTATAAGAGTCTCACAATTCTTAATGCTAACCCCAGCCACCACGATACTGCCCAAAGGGCCCTACTCAGCGGTCAGGCGAGAGAGCATTCTCCTGATGGGAAGTGTATCGTGGTTACTGGGAGCAAATTTCCTTTCCCACTGACAATTTATGGAAAATCTATACAGCTCTGGATGATCCCTTACTTACGTACGTACGGTTGCATTTGAATCTTTCCGCATCGAATCTATAACAGATAAATATTCTTTCCCTCATTTTTATTATGTTGCTAAGGTAGTTCGTCGAGTTTATTCAGGTATTCCTAAATTGATCTTATTTTACTATGCTTAAGCTTGCTTAACGCATAATATATGAAGATAGCTGATCCTTATATTAACATACTGTTGAGTTTTCATGAAACTTAGTCGACTTTCTAAGAAGTTAAATTGTAAAGAGAGGGAAAACCAAATGCACATTCATGGTGATAGCGATTAACAAAAAGATTAGCAACAATTGGCAAAAATTTAACGGAAAACCAATTAACAAGTTAACGGATTAAAAATGGCGCGGTGAATCTAGATAAGGATAACTTGATTGTAATAGGGTATACAAGAAGAATATTTGCGGAAGGCGAGATCAAATCAGTCAATCGAAAGGGAGGAGTCGAAAGTTGAGGACCAGAACGGCAATCAAAGCGTTGTAAATATAAGGAATACAATAGATACATAGTTGTATGTACATAGCTGTATAGCGTACAGAAATTGTTAAAAATTATTATTACGAAAACAAGGAACCTGCAGTTATGATATTAAAATGCCTATTTAGAAAAAGACTGGCTAGTAATGTTGACTTATTAAACGCATCCCGTACGGATTATTTATATTAATATTCTAACCTATACTAACACCGTAAAGAAAAATGATCAAATTCATACTAAATCTAGGCGGTGGAATTAAAAGTAAATATCAGTTCGCTCCTTTGACGCAATCATTAAATTGTCTAGCCTCCAATGTCTCCTAAAAACATACATTTTCACTTTTTCTGGCGGATAGAAGAAACTTTAACATATATATTCTCTCTAGATGACGACACAATCGGAATGAAACGAAACGGCGAAATGGCGATCGATATTTAAAATTGACTTCGCTTTTTGTAAAGTTCGCGTTGCCAAATATCAAAAAAAAAACATCATCGCATTCGAAGTATGTCTGCTAAGTTATTTTGAAAGTGATGACCTTACGGATTGGAGAATGTTTCTTAGTTGCTCACTTAACGAATTTGAACCTAACTTCTTCTACGTACATAAGACTGCGACTCAGAGGAAGTGAAGTATGAGACCAAGACGAGAGAAAGACTTTGGTAGTTGCAGTGATTAAAACTGGTCGGGAATAATGATTTGATAAATAAGTTTATTGCGCTAATGTTGGGCCGGATAGAACTATTTTCTGCTCATATAAAGATTCATATGAAGGACTAAGGCTTTACACGGTAACAAGAACTTGGTGTCTTTTTTGACGAACATCAATAAAAAGTTTTATCGAGTGCAGGGTATTTAACGATCCTGTGTAGCCCGATTATAATATTTTCATTTTTATATTATACAGCATAAATCCGGACAATAATATTTTAATTTCTTAATTATTTAACATAAATCCTGCATGCAACTGTTCCGCATGTATTATATTAACACACTGCATGATAATTATTAACAATAAATTTGTTTTTTTAGTGTATTATGAGCTTAACATACATAGAAGGTTTAGTTTATTTTGCGCGCATATATTTTCAAATTTTATATGATTTTTGAAATTATTTTATCGCTCGTGATTTATCCATTTTTTTTTTTATTAAGATTTTTTTTTTTTATTTTGCGATAATACATCCCCTATGTGCAACGCGGTTATGGTCGAAGAAAAATGGAAAAGAGAAAAGCGATGGGGACTGTGGCCGCAGCCTAGTGGGCATGTGCTCGATAAGCTTTCGGTAGGCGTTATGTCTTTACCGGGTGACCATTCACTGTAACTACGATCAAGTTTGGTGCCTCGTGCGGTGATTTAAATTCGTGAACACTAACTTGGTGGTCGTGATTCTTATTTACTCGGCCGCTTATGTGGATGTGAGGTATACCTAACTAAGGCTCAAACCGCACTTTTGTAGTTATCCTCACCTCTTTTTTAAATTCTTACACCATCACTTCGTTCGTGTGTTACCTCTTAAATGTAAGTTATTCTTGAATGAACATATACATATATGCATATATATCGATATAAAATATTTTTATACCCGTTAATGAGTTTTATTGCAGCGATATTAAGCAAATAAGCTTTAAATATGACGTAAACTTTTTAAGTATACGCACGGATTTTGTGCTCAAGGTATTCACATGTGCTTACTGAAAAGTTGTCTTAGAGAAGGGTTGTCTTAAACGACTGTATAATTAGTAACTCAAAGGAATGATATTTGAAACAGCTTTGCTTCCTAATAATATTTAAACAACAGCCTACAAATATTTAACACATAATTTTAAATCCAAACACACCATTTGTGTGTACACGTTGTCAATCGCAAGTTATATAACGGCACCATGCACGTCAACAAATATAAGAAGTAAATAGGCAGCCAACAAGACAATGAAAGTCTAATTTCATCTTAGCGGATATACGAGGATATGGAGCAAAGGTTTGCATTTTATATACACAAGGATTACTTAAGAAAGGATTTTACTAAATGTACGCGTTTATGAATTAGTCCCTGAAACGCATATAATTTGAAACAGCGGTAAATGTTTACTGGTATCAAAACAACAATAACAACAACAGTTAAATACTCGACAGGCACATAACTAACAGCCGAGATATATACACCTGTACATTAGCAGCTTTATGAAAGGCAGGTTTGTGGTTTATATTAATTTACGTACGCGTAAACCAAAATAAACCCCTATAATATCACATAAAGTTGTTTATAGAAAACAAAAGTGAGCCTTGTGACGAATCTCGGACACCCTTCATCTAGGGAATAGATGTGTACGAACTGCTAAATTGATTCAAAGCTTCGCACCGATGATAAGTTTATATCAGAAATGTACGCATACACACACACACACACACACAAACACACCCGCACATCATTACAATATAGATAACAACAACAATCATAGACATAAAAATTCATATATTTAATAGTGACTTAACATATACATATTCATATACATAACTCGAGATATTCAAAACACATTCTATTCCTTGGTGGTCGATGCAACCAATACGTTACCCAAAAGACTAAACACAGATTTGCATAGTTTATATAAACTTTGCACATACATATAAGCCGGCATGAGGGAGGACTTTTGCGTTCATTAATTCATTAAAATTGCTTTTAAAGTTTCCTCTAAATTCTGTGTAAACATTCTCTACGGATCATTTTACAGTTTTAAGGTCAGAGCATAAAAACTATGCATTAAGAGAAGGGTATATTAAAATGATTGAATAATTGATATCCTTTTGACTACCGACTGATGTATAAGGACTTCAACGAATTTCCGCCAACGTTAAATTCTTATGCAGTTATAACTTAATCATGCCTTGATATACGCTTAGAATACTATGCTGGTTGAGTTACATAATGTCAAACATTTAATGGATTTGTCTTCAAACGCTCATAAATCTTCGTGTAATGCTTGCCGTAACACTTCATCACTCACATTAAGTTGCTATAGCAAATTTTGGAGAGCTGTAGAGAGTAATTCGGTTAGTTAAGGTTTTTCGATGTTGCTCCGCAGGACTCCGTCTAATTAATATATGCAAGAACTTTGTCTTTTCGTTACGCAAGCGCGTAACAGTGCAGCTGTTCCATACAAAATTCGTTGGCTCCATTTTGATCGGCAGTAGGCAGTATATTATGAAGATTGACAATTCATTTCGAATCTTTTAATTCGGAGCAAAGACCGAGTAAAACACGATCAAATGCCAAATGCAGAATATCGAGATCAAAAGTGAAGTCCTACTTCACAAATAAATACTGCAATGGGTTAGTTTTAACTTTTCAGCGTTTAGTTTAAGTGGTAAGAGCGGGGAGAGTGAAGGAGCTGTTCCTTTCGACCAACATCCAACAAGCTCAATAAGGACAACCAAGAGCGTCGTGTAGGGAAAGAGTGTAGAT
>CCAG010015523.1:0-17889 GCA_001077435.1 Glossina morsitans morsitans
TTTGGTGATATGTTATCATTTTTTATTAGAATATTAATTTTCTTTCTTTCTTTTCCTTTTTTTTTTTTTTTCTTTTTAAATCAACTTTTCTAGATGATAAATAAAATAAAATTAATTGAATTAAATTGTATTAATTTATTTACTTTTTATTTACTTTTTTCTTTTTTTTTTTTTTTTACATTACTTTGTTATTTATGTTACACATTCATTAACGCGCTGTACGTTCATTTTAATTAACTAAAGCTACGGATTAAGCTTGAAAGTGATATTTAGTTATAAACATAAATAAATAATCAAAATATACTCAAAACTTGATTTGTTACGGCATGCGACGGTGAAAAGGAAACATAAAGAGAGAGAGAGACAGAGGGAGAGCGAGGGAGAGTAAGAGCGCGAGAAAGAGCGAGTGGGAGTTGAATTTCGTATTTATATTCACGCTGTGTCAGCAGAGTTGCCAACAATTTATAATATCATTGTAGCCAAGATAACGTGGCGAAGTATTTTGAAGAAGCTTTTATGTAAATCAAATGTTCCAAGAAGAACACTAACAATTTACTATTTCTTGAAGTTTTCTTGGAGCGGTTATTGGCTTTCGCTAAGTATAGCCGTTAGAGTTTAAAGCGATGACATCCAGCGCGCCAGACTATAAGCGCATTGGTCAAGTACAGTTTAGTAATAATACACACAAGTGTTTGTTCATATCTTTAAAGCATGCTTTTGTCAAAAACTTGACAAACTTGACTATGGCGATCATCCTTGGATCTTCCCCGGTTGATTTCGTTGATAATTGTCGGGATGGTAGAACCATCAAGCATTCAAGCGTTTATATGTTTTCAAAGTTATGCTTAGGATATCAATAAATTCATTTATGACCACATTTTCTTGGTTATCAAAGCATATTTAGTTTAAGTCCATGCCGCTTATGGTAAGGGCATACCGAGTTGCCTTGCAGTAAATAAATATTTAACCCTTATAATCTAATGTCATGGGTAAAGAAAATAAATTTTAGATATATTTTCTATACAAAGTTTAACTTTCATTAAAAAGTATTTAAATTTTCCAGTTTTTACAATCATAGAAAACTTTGCAATTAGTCCTAAGAATAGAATCTACGCTTACATATAGATCCCTCGAGAAGTGTTCTAAATTTATTGTCTAATATTCTTATTAAAAATGAGATATATCCGCCCGAGCCTTAGATGCTAATGCTAGACATTAGTTTAGAATTTATTCTCTGGCTAAACTTATAATAATAATAATAATAATAATAATAATAATAATAATAATAATAATAATAATAATAATGAGATAATGGATAAGAGGCTTAATGAAAGAACGAATTTCTTGATGAACAAATTTAAATTATTTGAATACTTATGTGGCAAGCTTTGACAAATTCTATACCTATATATTATTTGAATTAAAAAAGCCCAGGGCTCGTGTCTGAGTCGCGTGATCACCTTACTTATAAGCGCGTAGAAAACATTTATTTCCGTATCACTTAAATATCAAATTATATATATATTTATGACATTTACTATTGATTTAGAAAACTTAAATGTAAGCCTTTGAGCATCCGATTCTTGTCGCGCGATCAATTATTTAAAATTAATTTAATTGTTTTGCGGCAGTGCAAAGAAAAAACTTAAGGTATAAGTGACTCTGGAAATATTTGAACAAAAAAACAGAGCATTTGCAAGTGAAAAACTTTATGAATGACTTTAGGAATGACTTTACTACAAATCAAACACAAACACTAAAACTCAGATTAAAATTACCTCAATATCATCCAAGTGGACTTCGATATCAACTGAGTAATAATGCGTCGAATATAGATACAATGGCTAGTCTTTTAATTAAGTGAAATGTTTGCAATCAACCTAAGACGGCCAACCTTTGGGATCGAATAACACGTAGGAGTATGCTAGTTCGATGAAGGTTCGGGACCAACACTTAAAGTAATGGTTGAGGAGACAACACTCTTCAATCGCATAACAATGTGATGGAAGGAGTAGCTTCAAAAAATACATGACATCAAATACAAATTTGTTGTGCTTTCGATAAGGAAATCTTTAACGGTCCCCTTTATCAAAAAATGTTTTCACTTATGGTCGGCTTCAAATTTAAAACGATATAAGCCTATTCCGCCGCCGTGCGTTGTCATCATTGTTCGACAATGTTCGACGTCTGAAGGCATGCCGGTGGCTGTAATTTGTGAGTTTCTAAAATCCATTCAAACAGTTACTTGCAAGCGACGCATATAGCAAATATGGCAATTAACATAAAACGCAACGATATTTAATAAATAATTAATTGTTAAACTGTTCCCCTCTACTGCATTCCTCTTTTTTTCAACATTTAATAGCTGAAGCATTATTAGCAAAATCAAAAGCAACACTTCAAGTATCACGGATTGCGTCAAGAGGTCTGTATATATAAATTTTCGAAATCATTTTTGAATTGAACGGATTTTTAATAAAAGGTCTTCCTTTTTTTTTTAACTAACAAACAAACATGATCAAGTCCGTGAACGTTGTAGATGTGCACATATGGACAAACAAAAACAAAAAATAGGTGCAAAATGTATTTTTCAGTTCCATGTCACCGAGATTGTAAAAAGGAGGCTTGCACAAAGCGTACACATCGACGACACTGTTCAAAATTAATGCCAAGAATTCCACGTAAACTAATTCTTGCAATAGCTCGTTGAAGGATTTTATTTTGACTTAGCAATTTTTTCATATGGACCGTAAATAAGGTACGTCCTTTTTAAACTTGTGGAAAGCACAATGTTTCATAACATTTTGCGGTGAATGTGGATTGCAAAGGCAAATCCTATTTCTTGAGCGGGGTAATGCAATAGCAACTAATTTTTATAACATTACATGGGTCGAGCATATCATTGTTGCGAAGAGGAATTTATAGGAGGCCCCAAAATTTATTCAAGATTGCAATTTGCCGGCAATTGTGCGATAAAGTGTTGGCAATAAAAACAGAAAACTGTTCGATAGCTAGCAGTTTAGGGATAGGAATAGATACTTGTATTAATTTTGGCCATTTTTTCCACTTGAACACGGCATTTATTGGGAAAAATTGGTACAACATATACTAATCAAAATATTTTCCACAACTTTTTCCCATCTTTCTGGCAACATGGCAACACCGTGCCGGAAGAACTTATAATGATTTGGCTGCGAGCCAATCATGGAACCATTTTTGCATTTCTTCAACTTTGCGGAGCCGCGTGCCAACCAATCGCATCGATCAGCCTCGATCTGAACAAGAGATGCTATGTCTACTGAGTACGCTGGGCACGCGAGAACTTCCCGCTCGAGTTACAACAGTGTACCCTTGATCACTTTTGGAACGTGTGACCAAGCGATGCCATGCAAGAGGATGACTTTGCATCTGTTAACTGCTGCTGCTGTTGGCCTTTTTTGCAACAATACGTTGCTCAATTTGTTCAATTAATGTCAGTGGACGTCCACAGTAAAAATTTCATTCGGGTTTTGTAGCTCGTAATACACTACACTATGCTGATCCCACAGTGTCCACAGCAAAACTTTATCGTCATCCACTTCGGTGTCGATGTGGATGGCTCTGCTGAACTAACCTAAGACTTTTTGCATTTGGGATCGTCGTTAGACGTTAGATACGCCATAGAAAACTCTTCCATTTTTTTGCCGTGATAGCAAATGAAGTTAATTCATTTCGAAAACGCAATTTTGAACGTTCCATGATTAGTGTCTGCACACACAGAATTTTTTATTGTAGAGAAAGGCCAAAATCATCGAATTTAATCGTTGTGTACATTAACACTTCGAATTACTTTATTATTTTTACCTGTAGAAGTCGCTGGCCAAGATTAATGCAAGCACGTAATAAAAAGTTGGAGCATTAGACGGAAGAACAATATTTTAAGAATAATGACAGCAAGAGACATTTCCTGGCCGTATGCTCTCTCCTTTCGGTGATCACAATTGACTCGCTAGATCATGTGATTTAAAAACACTGAATTTCTTTTACTGGGGTTATTTAAAGATGAAGGTCTATGCCAACGAGCCCCCAATGACCCATGTAAAATTATTATGCGAGAGTGTCTACGTGCCAGCGAAGCTATGGAGGCCATTTGCCCGATATTCTATTCCACACATAACCTTATCCTATATACATTGTGATTCAATAAAATAAAAAAATAAAAAATTACAATTAAAAACAAATATATCTATTTTTTATTTAATATAAATCTTGCGTAAATCTTGGGACACCCTTTAGTTGTTGATGTTTGAAAACCATATGTAAAAAAGAGCATTTAACGTCCAATGAGTGAATGCATTCAAAGAGCTTTTATTAAATAAGCGTTAAACGAATGAAAAATGCGATAATAAATTAATTTTAATATAATAATTTGCCTTTTTAATAGCTAATTCGATAAGTGCTGGCAACTCTGTATTAATACAAAAAAATTATTCATGGTGTAGCGCTTCCAATTGATGAAAATAAATTTTTTTTTCTTTTTCGGTTTCTTACAGTTTATTGTTATTTATAATTTCTTTTTGATGTTTTTCTTCTGTTAATTCATTTAATAAAATTAATTTTGTTATTATTGATATCGTTGTGCGGGGTATTTTTTGTGCTTTTTGTAAGTCTCTGCCTAATTACTATTCTTAAGGAAAACGCGATCGTAAATGAAGAAAATATCTACAAAAAGTTATTGTTGTTATTGTTATTATTATTATTATTATTATTATTTTTTTTTTTTTTTTGATAAATCAAATAAATCAAGTTTTTTGATTCGGGTTTTTTTTTGAAAGAGTACACTAATTGTTTTAATGAAAAGCAAGAGTTTTCAAATTTTTTCTTATTCCCTCGTTTAATGCTAATCCAAAAAATTTTCAGTTGAATGACGGAACAATTTTCACGGCGCTTATTGATGTTAAATATTGCTTATTAATCCATAGGTGAGATTTATCGATCACATCGCCGCGATCGACATTTATTTCTAATCATGCCTTAACTTCCAGCTTAGCGCAAAGCATTGCCGGGTTTAGCAAAGCTGCAGATTTTATGGACAGAAGATATATAATGAATGTAAAGAACGTTAGCATTTTTGGTTTAGTCATCAGTGCGGCATTACGGTGTAAGTTATCGTATTTTCGGACTATACGACACACCGGACGGTAAGATTTGTAAGATAATTTTCAAAAAACTATATTTTGATGTTACTTTCGGATCGAAATTTAAGTCTTTTATTCTTAAGTTTTTAGGTATTGCTACTGTCACTAGTCTCGTTAATGTCACACGTTCCTCTTACTTTCATCTGAACTGTTTTCGTACATGTACACGTACCTCAAATTTAGAGACGTTTTATTGAAAAAATATTTTAATGTTACCTTCGGACCATAAGATACATCCAAAATTTGTGTCCATTTTTCTATGTAAAAAGGTGCGTCTTATAGTCCGAAAAATACGGTAAACAACGGATTACGTAAAATAAGTACGGATAACTGGCCTGAATCACTTCTAAGTGATCATATAAATTGCGCCGAAGAAAAATTACAAAAATCTTGGAGACCATAACTGGAAGACAGAGAGAGCGAGGGCTGAAAACCTTTTCGCTTTAGAAAAAATAAAAATGATCGTCTCTATGGGTCTTAGGTAGGACAGGATAGGAAAATTAATAAGCTACCAAGACCCTGAAAAGATTTTTATTTTACAAATCTATTGTGCATCTATTAAGCGTTTGAACTACGGCATATTAGTTGAAAACTGGTGCCGTTTGTGAAGCTGAATTATATTCTAAACATAGAAAGAAGACACGAATCGTTTTCTTTTTCCGTTTATATGGAAAAGAAATTGTCGAAAATATCCTTAACTAATAAGCCACTCTGTATAGGCAGCCAAGCAACATTATTGACGACATAGTCCTGGCTTTAATCGATCGGCAATTATAGTTCGCAAAGACCTCAATATTGAACAATTAACTTCTTTTTTTTTTAAGATAGTAATCGAAGCTTAGGACTTGTGAGAGATCAGTGCGATCTTTGCTAGGAATGTACGCAGTCTCGGTAGAAAAGTACACATAGATATAAATCTATAATACCAGAGCGCCATTTGTACGATGTACGACATCGGTAAACGCTAAAATTAAATCTCATTTAGAATTATATCACATAACTTTTAGTGAAATTAACAGATTAACATCTATGCTTTTCTTTGGAGTCAAGCACCGTCCATTCCTATGGATGCGACGTGATTGAAATTTTCGATACAAAAAAAAAGAAAAAGTAATATAAGTAACTAAATAAGAATAATAAAATAATTACA
The DNA here is from genome assembly GCA_001077435.1 of Glossina morsitans morsitans. Taxonomy (NCBI): domain Eukaryota; kingdom Metazoa; phylum Arthropoda; class Insecta; order Diptera; family Glossinidae; genus Glossina; species Glossina morsitans. The sequence continues at coordinate 6,328 of CCAG010015523.1, forward strand.
AAAAGTTTTCATTCATTTGAAAATCTTGAAAATGTTTGTAAATAATTTAAGAAAATTATTGTATTAAAAAATTTCATTGAGGATAAATGCTTAGCAATAGAAACAGTAAGAAAAAAGTCTAATATCTACGCAGAGCAAAAATAATGAGATACCAAAATAACGTAAGGTAAAGTCAATTGAGAGACAATAAAAATAAGAAAAAAAAAAAACCGACAAACAATAATAACAACAGCAACAACAACAATGCAGAGGTATGCCAGTTTGTTCAGTGAGTAGACATCATTCTGCTTTTTTGTTATTTTTTCTCTCTCCCATTACTACGCGGCTCACGCATATTAATGTTCACTCAGTTTTTTGAAACAAACCTCTAACAAACCTACGCAGCAAACAAAAAAAAACCTACAAGAAATACATTAAGAAAACAAGAAAAATCACGTCTACGTTAAAGAGTATACACACATGCATATATATATATATATATATATATATATATATATATATATATATATATATATTTCAGTAAACGCTGTAAAAACAATTGATTTTTTTCCTTCACTTTGCACTTTAATTGAAAGTTGATTTGAATTATTTAGATTTTTTAATAATATTTTTTTTTACATAAATGCTTTTCTTCTTCTTTTTTTTTTCTTTTTTGTTTAATTTACTTTGACTAAATATAAATTTGGTCACAGAAACATTTTTTATGCATACAAATACACATAAATTTATGCTTATGCGTTTTTCTCATTTTCTTATTTTTGTTATTTTCTCTTTAAGATTTCTATACGGAGGCTTCGGGGGCCTTTTCGTTTACAAAATCGTATCGTAATTTTCGCTTTTCCTTTAATTTCACTAACATTCATGCAGAAACAAGAAAAGGCGCCACACACTCGCTCACACTTTGCTCACACTTCAACACAACGCACAAAAACGCTAGATATTTAACTCTATCGTCTGTATCGTCTGTCTTTCTCACTTATATTCATTTCGTTTCATTCAACATAAAACGTAGCGTAAAAATAAATGCTCCAAGTTTAACATTAAATATATTTTAATTAATTAATCATATGTACAAGTATTTATTATGCGTTAATAATTTCCATTCTCAGCTCTCGCGATAAGAAGCAGACACATCTTTACCGTTCGAAATTTGGTAATTTGTCGGATATTATTTTTTATCTTCCAAAAACTATTTATTTATTTAAATCCATTTACGAATATTATTTCGCACAAGCTCACGCAACAACAACTTTACCGTTCAAAAGTTCAAAAGCAAATAAGAAAAATAAGAGAGAGGAAATAGAGAGATTATGCATGAATTTTCGCAGCAGAACAAGTTATTTTTGAACGACGAGTCACGAACTCGAACATGTATGTTGTAAACGAATTTTGTTCATGTGCACAGCAAAGTGAATTTTAGTCTCAGAAAACTCAAAAAGGGAATTCTTACGGATACACAACAAAGTCAATTTTACTCTTAGGATAGTGACTGGCAGCTCGCAACTGCAACTCACAACTAAATCGAAGAGAAAAATTCGACTATGTTTGCACTGCTGAGAGACTGTAGGAGCACGAACACGAACACGAACATGTTAGCTTCGTTAGCTAGAGATGAGGGATATATTCATTGTCTCAAAACGTTTGCAACACTCAGAAGGAAGCTTCACAGACTCCCTACACTGTATACATATGGGTATGTATTCTTGAATTAGCATCAAATTCGATCTTGTCTATCTCGTATCTGTGCCCTATACGCGTTTAAAAGAATGTAATAAATGTTTTTAACTACATGTTGTACTCTACTATGAGTACTTTCTGCTCTAAAGAATGTCAATTTTCCCAATTGGAAAATCCATCGTCAGCGTGGCTATTTTAAATACTTTTATAGTTTTAGTGGGTTTGGTGGGTGGGAGAATGAAGCCTGTGTTCATAGACCTTTCTTCATAACGTTCAAAATATAACATCTATGGGCGATAATATATTTTTAAATATGCTAAGTATATGTAATATGTATTTACATATGTGGATTGTATGTGTTCTGTTTTGTTATTTAAAATTCTTTGAATTTGCTTTACTGATGTGTTGAAGTGCCCTTTTTGACTTTTTTGAGAGTAAAATTTATTTTGCGAAAGCATCTTCTCTAAAGGAAACAAAATTTTACAATAACAATGCCAGCAAATAGCATAAAGCGTTGCACACATTTCCTGCGCAAAATCAATTAAAATACATTGCTTGCGTGCTTTGCTAAAGCAAAATCATATGGCCAGAGTGTGTTTACATTAAAGTGGAAAATTTCTTTGCAAAATGACTCTTTTGAAGCAAAATAGAATTAATAAAGTGAAACAATTTTTTTTTTCAGTATATAAATAGGTAGCAGTATATTGTACTATAGTTCTTCCTGTTTTTTCTTTTTTTAATAAGACTGTAAATGATCGCTTTAAAGTCATACTGTACTTGAAACATGTCGAAATTGAAAAAATGTTGCGTTCACGCCGACGTATAAGACAACGCAAGCTATATATTCAACAACGTTTAAATATAAACAATGAAATCTATTTTGACAGCTTGTGAGTCACGCATAACGCAAGTCTTGTGTTTGGCGCCTAAATGCTGCATTTGCAGAGTTGATATGTAAAGTGCATAAACGCCCACTTTTATTCCTAAATTGTATTAATTCAGTCTGATTTCATTTAACCAGCTTTGCTTAATTTCAGCGAAAAAACGAATTTCGTGCAGAGATGTAATTTTACTCTTTTTATTTGCTCCTATTTTTTGCTGCATATTTTATAAAAAATTTAAATTGCACAGATGTCGTTATAAAAGTGAACGTATATGAAAGAAGGAAATTTATTGACAATATGAGAAGAACAGGGAAAAGAAAATTGTGGATTAAGGCAGAGAAAAATTTTGCTTAGTAAAAAAATATTTACATTTAGTTAAGTAATTGACTTAATTTGTTTAAGAAGAAGTGATTTCTTCGAAAATAATTTCTTTTTTAATTATTCTAATTTGTATATATACATGAATACAGTGTCATTTATCTAGCGTTTGAAGCGTCTGAATTTGGTTGCGTAGTATAAACTCCTTTTTAATTTTAATTTCTTGTGTTTTCTCGGCATATTAGCAAAGATGTGAAGAAAAATATATACAATTTTTCCTATGTATCGCGCAATAGTTTCTTGTTTAAAATAGATCGATGTTTTTTTTTATTATGGTTCGCATTATTCGACTCCTAGTATTACTTTCATGCTTACACTATCGATAATGTGCACAATGCAAAAGGAAAACTTTTCTTTCCCTAAGCTGTCAGTTGAGCTTCCAGAGTTGAGCTTCTTTCATTTTCTCCTCATCTTCAGTGTCTTTTTTAACTACGGTTTAAGGGAATTCATTCTCAATACATAGAACCACATTTTCGTTTTGCGCGAATTTATTTCCATGTTTGGGGGGAATTTATTTTGCTGTTCTGGACTAATGTATTCCAGATTTGCCCTTACCCGTTGCTTCACTTTTTTTTCAAAGGACAATAGGTTAGGAGAAATCGCAAATTTGTGTATTTATTTTAGTATGAAATGTTTATTCTAAATATTGTATTGACTCTTTTTTTATTTGAATATTTAATATGCTGAACTAATTTTGTAATTTATTTTCTTTTTCGTTTTAAAACCTGAACTTATATCAACGAACGCATTTCGATTGTAACGACATTCCTTTACTATGCCCTTTTATTTACTTCACGTGCCTAATTCCCTTATGTAATAAGGGATAATGATATATAATAATAAAAATAAAATAATAATATTAATATAATAGTAAAAATGACGAAAAATATAAATTATTCAGAGGAATCCTTGAGGGACTGCCAGAGACAAGAAAATTGTTTGCTATTGGGTTGTATTTAGATAAACTTTCAAATTTTGAAAAAATCACAGCCTCGAACCACTTCAAATTAAATAAATTCTCAAACTTTTAAAACAATCTGAGCCACGAATCACGATTAGACATTAAAAGCAAGACGATTATCGATTAACGATCAACGATTAACTTGTAGAAAGCTTCTTCTAAGCCAACATTTTTTGACAAAAAGTTTTTAAAGACGAATAATAATAATAATCATAATGATATTAACAGTAATATGTAAAAAAGTTATAATAAATAAACGAAATAGCAATAATTTTAAAGTATGTAAAGACAAAAACATGTGCGCAAAATGCAACAACAAAAAATATATCGTATTAGCTTTACAACACAAACGCACACAAAAAACTTTGCACAAATAATGTTTTTTTGAACAGCGTTGTTTCCAACTGTTTGCACTGTGTGTGCACTAAGTAAACAAGGTTATTTAGTCAGGTCAAAAACCTAGATTGTTTCTGGAATTGCCGTTTTTTAAATATAAAAATATCATTTCTATGTTTCCTTAGCTATGTTGCTCACCATTTGATTTACATTTCGCTTTGAATTCAAAAGGTGGCATTAGAAAAAACTTACTCCAAACGCGTTTCTTCTTTATGTTAATGCATTAGTTAAGATTTACAAAATATCGGCACACTTCATATGCTATCTATAAAATTTGTTGTTTTCACTTGAGATTTTGCTAAAAATACATTTGCAACGCGAACTTTTAAGTGATTTCTTTTATTTTCAAATTTGATGTTCGTTTTTCCAAACAATAATCGATAAATTTGTATTCGCTTGACGTGGAGGAATTCAAAATCCCAGACTGATAGCGTATATATTTTACATGTTTTCACAAAGCATTCAAAATTATCAAAAATGTTTGTTTACATTGATGGTCAGAAAAAGAAAGAAGAAAAAGAGACACTAGTGGGGAGTGGAGTCACATCCTTTGGCTTACATTATCGATCGAGTTCACGCTACAGTTACGATCTCATATAGATTGCGGTTAAATTATGGTCTACTGGTCTGAGGATTGAACTCGTGTATGCCGACATTATGGCCTTTCTAGCTACTTAGCCTGAGTTCATTTGGGTTGCATATTTTAGGGGATTACGAATAATTTAAAAAATTTGATATGGAAATTGTAAGTTTTAATATTATTGCTATTCAAAACGCATCTGAGAGGTCCAATGAAAAAAAATTCTGTAGTCAAAGTTGCTCAATGAATTTTATACCCTACAGAGCTTGTGGTGAGAGGGTATATTAGGTTTGAGCGAATCTATGCAACACCAGGAAAGACTAGAGGTGGATCCACTTTTTATTACTATGATTCCGCATCGATTTAAGTTTGTCTGTCCTTCTGTCCAGTTTATCTTACGCCGTTGTGTTCTCTTGTGTTCAACCTATAGACCGGAATTTTCAAGCTATTTCGATGAAATTTGGTACACGGACGAATGGTATCGAAAACGGTTCGGATCGTGCCACTTTTTTGACCACATAGCGCCATATTTTGAAAAAATCGTTATATAATTTTAGGATGCTGTACGATCTTCCAAGGTAGGCTGTGGTTCACTATAGTGCTGAAATTAAATTTCTCCGTTAATATGCAAAATTGTGAAAACAAAACTAAGTTGGCAAACAAGAATTTTCGGATTATTTTAAACTTTTCCTTTCTCCTTATTCTAAATAATAGATTGACAAAAAAGAAAATTTCATTTTCGTGCCTCATAGGTAATGAGGTGGAAGAGAATACCGAAGTTTCTCTATCATCGACCCAATACATCAACATTTTACAATTTCATACAGCGAGATTTAAGACGAATGGGCTTAATATTTTTTAGATTGTGCTAATCCGCAACACCATTAAGATCTTTGCCGCTCCCCGCTTTTATTTATTGTCATTAAAACGTATTGTTGAGAAAAATTGATCTACCACATCTTGACCTTCACCATAATTAATTTGGGCTTGACATCACATCGTGGTGTTCGTCATATTTATTTTCGAATGAACACATTCCTAGACAGATAACATATCTTCATTTGATAAGCATGAGTTCTAAAAAACTTGTAACTTTATGTGGGCATGGCCGACTTTTTTCCATTTTTGCCCATAAATAGTAGAGTCTTTCATAAAGTAAATGTGGAAAATTTCATTCATCTATGTTTCTTTATAATTTATGAGTAGAGCGGAAGAATCCAGAAATTTTCATTTAGAGTTGTTTAGAGTTGTTTCGTTGCGGATTCTGTGCTCTGACCAATTTGGCCCATTTCGCAATATCGGCGTGGTTGCAAAAACCAAATTTGAAGTTGATATCTTCACCACACTACGCCGCAACAGCCTACAGACACACGGACGGATAGACACAGAGACGCACAGATGGACAGACATAGGCTTAATGAATTCAGAGTTCAAATACCGATCAAGAATATATACACTCTATAGAGTCTCGGCAGCTTCGTTTTGCGTGTTTGCAAACATTACGGCAAAATCCTTCAGTGATTTGGTATAAAAATATAATTTATTAAGCCTCTCTCTTTTCATTTGCTATCATCTGCTGGTTACGCGGTATGCATTTCTATCCAAAAACCTTCTTTCAAACACTTGAAAATATTGCAGAATTTGTTCGATTGTTCGCTTATTCAAAAAGTTTTCGATTTTGTTAAGTTTTCAAAACCCATTAGAAAATGCTGTTTGAATATAAATAAGTAACAGGATAAGTAACCGGTCGGTTGATCAAGAATTTTGTATTCTCTTAAAAAAGTTAAAAAGTTATTTCTTCACAGACACATACACACACACACACACAGAGACATATTTTTTATGTATGTAGCTCGGGTATTCCGGGATAGAAATACGCGCTAAAACTGAAAATTAAAAAACTGTGTGACCATAACCAGGTTTTCCTTCTGAAAATTGCTTCCTCATTACAATTCAATGCCATGTACCGCCACCATTACATTCGAAGCAATGATTCTGACAAATGGTAATAATTTTCTGTATTTGATTGACAGGCAAACTGACAAACAGTTTAATTAGACTTTTTAACCAAATACAGATGCAGAAGTAAGAGCGCAACAAACAAAAGAAGCATGACGTCTAATATTAATATGTGTTTATAACAATGTGTATATGCAAGCGTGCATGTATGCAAGCGTGGATTTATGTCTATGTGTTGTGCGTTTTATATATATATATATATATATATATATATAGATGTGTGTGTGTGTGTGTGTGAATGTGGTTAAAATAAAACTTTTAACTTTGATTTGAAGCAAAATCTATATAAACATAATAACGCATGTAACGCATAAGTTGCTGCTGTTTAGAAAATACATACACACACACACACACACACATACACATAAACATACGTGTGTAAATGCTCATATTTGCACTTGTGTGCCTTACATGTCCAAATAAGCGAGGAGGAAGACAAGAGAACTAAACTTTAACTAAAAGGTGTAATAAAGCAAATAAAGATCAACTAATTACATTTGCACGTTCGTCGTCGGTTGTATCGCGCAAACTGGGCAAACTGAAAACGTAACACCGAGCAATGATGAATAATAGTTGAAAAGCATATTAGCAGCGCAGAAGGAAAAAATGGAAGAATGTTTTGTCTTTTCTCAGTTTTAGCTCAACTTTTATTGGAATGGAATGGAATGATGGAATTATAAAAATAAGGCGATTAAAGCGAATGTTCGAAATAAAATGAGTCTATGTTAGGCACTAACTAACTAAGAGTGGTAGATGTCATATGATGATAACAACAACAACAACAACAACAACAACAACAACAACAGCAACAACACTGTATGGCAAGAGATAAAAGCTTTGGGAATTTCATTAATTATATATTAATTCTAATGGCTAAGACAACTACGTTGGCGAACTGAAATTAGATATAGCGGTCCTTACTAACTAAACATGGATCGCATCCATTTTATTTATTTCTATTTTTTTTTTTTTTTGTTTTTCTCTCCTTATCTCATTTTTGTCTTTTATTATAAGACCAAATACACGGGTTTGTTAATAAACACCTACAAGATGCGAACGCATACAAGCGTACGAATATACGCACATTATTATCCTCGATCTTGTCTGCAAACGTTTTTACATTTTACATTCCCGAGCAAAAGTATCTCAACTTTGGATTTATTAGATTCTAGCAATAATTGCTTAGTATCCCTTCGCCCAAGCCGTGACGTTAGTTTGTCCTTGAGCGACTTTTCCACCTGAAGGTACCATGTCGAAGTTTTATGCCAACAACGTAAGTTATGTCGCTGCAGGGTACGAAAAATAATTATTCGGTGCTTTGAATAGATCACGTTATGAGCTCAAGCAACATCATTTTGAGGAAATGTGGGTTGACGTTGAACTGTGACGGCTAATGAACAATCGACGCGTCATAGTATCTGTAAACATAGTAGAGATCGAGCAATGCGTTACGAGATAATATAATTCATTCATCCCAGTCTGGCGGTCACTTAGTTAGCTGTAGGATGTTATCAGTTCTTCCAACCAATCTTAATTAGGCAACACCGCCGACAACCATTGCGGAAAGTAATGATAACGTGATTTTTTAACCTAATAACGTTCGTCTCCATGCGACAAACGGAAAGCTCACCAGCTGCAATTGCCGTGAGTTGTCTTTCCATTCTGTTTCCGATATTCCGCTCATTAAAAATCATTTCAATGGACGGCGCATTGTCTGTTCGAACAGAGGCTCCATCCTTATGGCGACAAGGACTACTGCCTGTCGCATAGGGTACCGGTACTGAGAAGCCGTCGAATATATAGGAAGTTGTCTTTTTCACTAAACAATCAATGGTTATGGTGGCCCAGGCCAGGGTGATCGCTGATCTGCGTGCTATTGAGGGAGATGAGAGAAGTACTGGTATGTTTGGGTCAATATGTCTGCTTGGGTGGACATCCAGGATGTACCGCGTAATTTCGAACACCCACAAACATTGTAAATTATGAGGATTACAGATATCAACACGCCCACTTATTATGCCATACGCATGCTGTTGAGTGATTATCTGATTTTCCGAAAGGATTTCTCAGCTAAGAAGCATTTAATGTTTTTACTATTTATTACCTGGCGAAGGGTTTCCTTAACGCATTGCCAAGGGCATACATCGGAAGGTGTTTTACTTTTCCTACTAGGAAGGTAGATTTCCTTCCTTCTCTACAAGTGCTCCGCAATGGAGGTCATACATTCTGCTCATCCACAGCAGTCACTTTGTATGATGTTGATAAGTAGAAACCGTTAGGGCGCAATAGGAGCTGAGTTGTGTTGATGCACATTTTCTTTTTGCAAAAAATCTTTGAGATAAGATAGCTTTCGGATGGCTTTTCGGAAAAGCCAAAATTAAAGGGTGGCTTCTGCTCCGTATTCTCTGATCTACAGGTATATCTAGTTTGAAGACGGATAGACGGACAGACGAATAGACGAACACGAAGGCTTAGATCGATATAGTAAAATGTGGATCTATCTTAAGCCCTTCCGGGTGTTACATACGTTCCCACAAATCCTGTACCCTGTATCCTGTACCCTGTACTACTACTGTTGTCTAAGGTATAAATTTTATAAATTCAATAATATTTTGAATCCGCTGAGAGATTGTTAAACACCAATAAAGGAAAAATGCTTACAACACGAAAAATCTGCGCAATTTCGTATAGATTTCATTAAGAATTTAATTCAATTCAATATTCGATTTGCGTATGTGACGCAATATTTACTGTACTGTGAAAGTACATACCATACTATACTCCCAAGTAGGCAAATACGTCCAGTATATAGCAAATATATGCACGTGCCATGCGAATAGGAATATTAGTTTTTACATCCTACATCGCTTGGGGCATAGTAGCAATTTAGCGTAAAAATGGGCGGTAGGAAATATGGATCGCATAGGTCCATGTTTCAGACTTTAACATACCAAGTCCTTATATGGAGAGAAAGTTTAATTTATAGCTTTCTACGACGGAAACTGAAAAGTGATGAAATTTTTTTGGGAATTAAATTGAACTTGGTAAACTTGGACCACGTCATATGATTAAGGTGCGGGCTTCCGTCACTACGCGGCCTACTACTCTTTTGCACGAAAATAACGTAATATGTAATTTTTGATATATTCTTATCAAAAGGAGTGAGTAACTGTACTAGGCGAACTGGCGTAGGGTATCTAATGCTCGGTCTTGCTCGGCTATAATGTTTTCATTTGTTCCTTATTAGAAGCAAAAGTGAGAACTTAGTCTCTGTCACATGCGAAGGTATCGCGAAAGTTTCCCGTGAATGTGTGTATTGACGTCAAATCCGATCTTTATAGACGAAAAATATGTGATCGGAGACTATCAAATACATGATTCAAATCCCTGGCGAATCAATTGCAAATGTCTGAAACCACGGTCGTTAGTAATTGTTAAGAGCTTCTTTCGAGCTTTTCGTTAACATTTTTGTTTTCTCGAGTATAAAAAAGTGCAAGAAAGAAAATTAAATTCGGTCGAGACCGGAACCATCCATCATGTCCATCATCGTGTACCTTAAAAAAAAAGACAAACGAAATAAAGGATCAAAATTCTTATGCTCTATAATATGGGGTGGATGCAGCCGACCAATTTTTCATTCCTTTTGAAAAACGAAGGTGTTCTCAGTTTACATATTGCTGTGGGCAATCAGCCTCCCGCTGATTTGGCCCATTTTCAATACTAGCCTGCGTGCAAGAACTTGCAATGTTTGTGCTAAATTTGAAGTCGATTGCTGCGTTGTTGACATTACACAGACGGACAAACGGACAGAGAGACATGCTTAAATCCATTTAGCATTTGATGCTGATCAAGAAAGTATATATTTTTTGGGGTCTCTGATGCTCCCTTCCGCCGTTTTGACAAAATCAATATACCTCTCATCCGTCGGTGATGGGTATAAAAATCAAAATCTTCCTTACAAGTCTTCGAGTCAAGCGTCAAGCGTCAAGCGTCAAGCGTCAAGTTCCATTTCGGATCATGTTGGCCAAATTGCGAACAATATCTGATCGATGGATTCGCATGGAATCATGTACAAAGTATAGACTTTAAATACATATCTATGTTATTATATATATATTGGGTGTTGATATGTTTGTCAGTAGTGGTATCTTACCCAAAAATTGCATTTGTGTTGATAAAAAAGCTATCCTCGATCTTATTATGTGGAAAGATAAATTTAGTAAATTTCTTAGTAGCGAGTGAGTTTCGAAGAGGAAGAGAAATTACGGGAAACGTGTGAGTTTTATATTTACTATTGCGTACAACATAAAGCGTTATGATAATGTTGATGGCAATGATGATTATCTAGGAAAGCAATTGTCAACATTTTGTGCAATCATTTAATGTATGAGCAAATGAAGCTTCTTTAGTTCTTTAGTTAGTTTACGTTATATGAACTTTTTTTTCTGCCTCTTTCGATCGGTATTCACTAACTGAACTAACTGACTGATTGTTTGACTGACTTATTGGAATACCACAACCAGACTTGCTGGAGTGTAGAATAGTTGCAACAAAAAAATGTTGTTTTTTTGTTTTTGCATTAGACAATTGCCATTTTATTGTTGAATTGATGGAAATCCCAATGTGAGGTAATGATTGAATAGAAAGAAGTTTGCGAGATTAAGATC
>CCAG010015524.1:0-44175 GCA_001077435.1 Glossina morsitans morsitans
GTAATAATGGTGGTAGCATTAGAAGAACATTCTTCGACTGTTTGTCTACATAATCGCTGTCATTATCCACATTATCAAAATCACATTATGCGAATATATTTGTTTAGTTTTGTGTGTGTCGATCACTATATATAAAAGAGTGTGTGTATATATATATACATATAACATACGCGATAAACCCTTTGCCATTCAAGTCGGTGACCATAACTGGGCAATCAAGTACATATATATAAATGTTCACATATTTAAACACCAGCCGTACCAGCAAACAATAATAAGAAAATAGATAATCGTTTGAAATATTTATTGTTTTGCACGTATATGTGTATTTATGCGAAATTATATATATTATATATATTATATATATGCGTGCGTGTGTGTGTGTGTGTATGTGTGTGTGTGTGTGTGTGTGTGTGTGTGTGTTCGTATGTTTAAAATATATGCGCGCGCGTGTGTATGCATTCAATAGTAGATATATATATATATAGATATATATATATATATATGTATATACATATATAGATGAATGCTTTTTAACACCATTTAAGGAAAGTTGGTCAATTGTTGGTTTTGTTGTTATTGGTCATAATCTCTGAAGGAGTAAAACAAGACGAAAAAATAGAAATGAGATGATGAAGAAGTGCTTCATTATTATAGAATTTTATTGAAACCGTTTTAATTAGTTTTTCTTTCAGCCGATATCGTTGTCATGTTAGTTTCTTTTATACGCTCAAGGATGGTTGGCTGAATGATTAAATTGATGGGCCGTTTGGTTCGTTGGTTGGTTGTTATGGTTGATATGGATTAACGTTGTTATTTTTGTTATTGTTGTTATTGTTATTGTCATTGTGCATCGTATACACATGTTGTAACATTATACAACATGAATTCTAACAACATCATACAACACCACAGTTCAGAATATAAAATATACAAAATATCTCATCCATATGAGCATATATATATACATATATATATATATATATATATATATATATATATATATATATATATATTATGCTTATCATATGTGCACGATATGTGCATGTGTGTGTATTTATTTTTATTTTATTTATTTATTTATACATTTCTCTCTAATCTGTCAATTCTTTTTCATTTTTATGCTCATATTACGATAAAGTGTTCGTATAGTAATTGCATCTTTACGTTTGTGACTTTTGATTCTATTACAATCAACACTATATATAGAATGCACGGTACAACATATGTTAATCAAAATATTTTCCTTAATTTCCTACAAGGGTTACCTATCTTCCTGGCAACATGGCGATACCGTATCGAAAGAACGATATTGCTGTGGCAGTCCAATTCAATTATCGATCCATTTTCGCACTTCTTCGGCATTTCGAAAATGCGTGTTACGTAAGCCATACTGCATCGATCTGAACAAGTGATAATTGGAAAACGCTATGTCTGGTGGGTAGGGTGGTTGCGGAACAACTGCGAAAGTATATCCTTGATAGCTCCTGCAATGTTGGGCAGAGCGTTGTTATGCAATAGAATGGCAACGTGTCTATTACCCGCTATTGCTGGCCTTTTTTGCGACAATACATTGCTCAATTAGTTCCATTGACGTCGATAGAGATCCGTTCATTCGGTTTCATTCGTCATCGCCTCCGAACTGTGCCATCCACATCAAAATCACCCCGAACAACAAAAGCAATAAACGTCGAGAATACAAATTTGAACGTTCCATAATTGGCCTCTGTATACACGGAGTAACTCGATAATACTAAATGAAAAAGTTCTCTTTTATGTAGAGAGAGAGGATCAAATCACCGAATTGAACCGTTGTGTACATTGATATATCGCATTATTTTATCATTTTCATCAAAAGATTTTGATGATCAAAACACATGCAAGTACCTATTTTACGCAACCCACGAGGGCCCATATAATATATATATAAACTTTTGCAATTAGTTTGCGAGCGATAAATTTGGTCACATGCTATGCCCCACGACGTAGCTATATAAATTTATCTTTATCTTATTCGTGATCGTTCAATGATTACTTCTATGAAAGATTCCCTTCTCCTTTTGCTCTTATAGAAGATTTAGTTTTCTGTCGAATCTTAAGTGTCGCTTGTGAGTACATTCTTCATAAGGAACATGTGTCAAATTTTAGAGAGAGATATTTGCAAGTTTTCATTGATTGCTGGTCGGTCTACCTTCCTCACTCTTTAGAATTAGTCATTACGAGTGCGCGCCTCGATGAGTTCCTTCGTTATATCAGTTGTATCAGCGTACCTCTGTTCAAATATTGAAATATACGTGTTATTTGTACGAAGGAAAGAAACATAATGAAAAAGACAGAAAAGAAAGTTCATCTTCCAAAATGAATGAAGTGTGACAGCCTAAAGCTTTCTTCGAAAGAACAAAGAAATTCTATGAGATTCAGTTTCTGAAAAGAAGTTTGAATTTTTGAATTTATATTTTGTATGACTTGAAGGCGCTTAATGTGAATGGCTTAGAACAGTCTCCCATAAGTTGAAATAGAGCTCATACATGCAAATATGAAAGGTGTTGTATGTGGATGCCGCGCCTTTAAAACTCCGAGTCGTTTTCCCACATCTTCTTGCGAACCAAAGTGTCCCAGTGATGCGAACAAGTGGTAAATGGAGAACCTCGGGGATCCAGCGAATAAGCCGTATGTCATTTAGTACTTCCCAGTTGAGTGCTTTGAACCTGTTACGAACTGGTCTCGTAATATGAATGGATGGATGGACGGACGGACTGCAAAAAAATGATCTTGCGATGCTTTTGATGATATTGTTGTTGTTTTTGAATCGACGAAATGTTGTTAGTGGCGTTTGATTCGTTTCGTTAGACTATTTAACGAACCACGCCATTCTGGTCCAACCAAGCACAAAGTATCGTCTTCTTGCTGTAGCAAATCGGTCTTGCGACAGATGTGGATGGTATCTTTGGCTCTACTTATGAATTTTCACGCCTTCGTACAACACTCGGTCTGTTCAATGAGATTACAAACTGTGCTGTTGTAGGAGACTTGTATTGCTGCGACTTGAAAACATTTGTCAGAAAATGGCGCCACTCATTGTGAGGTTAGCTAATCTATGGCCAAACTATCATGTGTGGATTTACCTATCTTTCACACACAATGGGCATAAAAGAATTTTTTATTTTATATTTAATTTTGATAACAGTTTTAGAGAGTGCATCCTCTTTGTGTCATGCCTCCCTGAGATATTTCATAGATTTGAAAAAAGTATATCTTTTCTTCGTTCGTATTAAGAGAATTACTGCCGGGATTCGCGTAACATAGTGATGGTCAGAAGGTAGCGAAGGAAAAAGCATAGATAGGAAGTGGCCGAAGCCTAGCGGATATGTGCTCAATCAGTAAGTGTTATGTACAATGGGTAAAGTAAATTCCATCGGCGAAGCCTGATCTGATAATCGCGATTCTTATCTTCTTACCTACGCTTGTGGATAACTTTAAAATCAGAAATGAACAAAGGCAAAGGTAGTGGAAATAAAGCCAAACTTTGCAGGATACCTGAAAGAATTATCCTCCACAGATGATTTATATTTTTTAATTTCTATCAACTGTTTAATTTATTATTGACTACGAAAAACAAAGAACTTTATTTTGTCTCTAGATCGAGGGGAAATATTGTAGCTTTGCATATGTATGCCAGTCTTAGCATAGGGATTTAACGTCCGCACCTGGCATGAAGCCTTAATCAGACGGGTTGCCTACAACCATCGGCAATCATTTCAGTCAATTGTGGAGCTCACAGGAAGAAAGACAAGCCCATTGAAGGGGGCCTTGCTACCCTGAGGCAGTTCTCGACTTAGATAAATGTCGAATTTATTGAAAAAACGATTAATTAGGACATAAAAAGGAATTAGTAACTTCATTATTACCAGGATTTTTTAAGCCGCCAAAGAAGCTTACAATGTCATGTTACTCTTCTTTCAATTCGTTAAAATGCACCTGCGGGATCGCGTGTCAATATATATGAATTTTTGAAAAATCGGGAGGGAAAAGTTGACTTTGTGAAGGAAGAGATAAGTTTCCACCAAGTTTCATGTAAAACAACTCCATCAGCGTCATGCGAAGAACTCTCAAAAGACAAAGGGAGGGGTTAACGCATTCGTTAGTTCGTTTTGTTTGCAAAATTGCCAAAGATTTGAAAGCAGCCGTGCATGGATATTATGAAGGACTTGCAAGAATTCCTTTCAGAGAGGGAAGAAATAAACTAAAAAACTTATTGCAAAAGAATTTGTTCTTCTCTTTTCATCTTTTTCTCTCTCTCTCTCTCTCTCTCTCGCGCGATCTATTTCTCAATTAAGTCTAAATGAATAGATTCTTTACTTAACGGGAAATTTTTGATAGATTCCAACCACATTAGTGAGGAAGGAAAGCATAGACACAATGGAAGGACATTTTCAGGTGAGAACAATAATAACAATAATAAGAATAATCAATAATAGATGCCTAGATAAGGCCAAAGAGATTCCTAGTTGATTCCTAGATAATTGGTTTCTTGATAGTGAGATTACTTATTTTTGTTCACTCCCTTTCGCGAAGAAACTGAAATTTTACATTTACAGAAGAGTAGGGATCTGCATGTCTATGGAAATTTTCTTCACTTTCAATCGGCAGTAAAACTTTTATATTTGCCTTACATGTGTTCTTAATATGAGCATTTTTAAAGGACTTACATTAGACTATAACCACTCCCAATGGTTCTCTCTCACTTCCTAAAAATAGACAAGTTCAAGTTTCAGTTGTAAGCATTGATCACAGGAAGAAAAGAGAGAAGAATATCTTTTCACGATTTGGGTAAGACGATGTTTGTTGTTATTATCGAAAGGTAAGTGCTTATCATCAAACGTCCTCAGGAAAGACCCCTTCTAAATGGGTTCCTTTGTTATAATTGTCAAATCTAAACATCTGATGTAAATACTTTTTCTTCTTTATAGATTGTTTTCTGTGGAAAAATCTTAAGTGGATCGGACTGACAGTCTTTCGCTTTATCAAAGAATTTTACTCTTAAGCGATTTTGTAAATAGTGTGTAAGAAGTACTAAAGGACGCTGAATAAACGTATGAGTTCTGCATGTGAAAGAATTATCTTGCAGCCATCTACTCATGAATATAAGCTTCGCTGAATTGTACACAAAGTAATTTTGCGGACCGTTGAATGCGCTAAACATATGCAGTAACAATCGGAATATGTTTAAAGGTAAATACTGGGTAAGGAATCGTGAAGGGTCATAAAGAAAAGTAGACAGGCTCTGCGTGACATTGGCGAGGCGGATGGTTGAAACCGATCGATGCATAAGCTGAATATCTATTGCGTTCCTATATATGCACTTGTTGCTTCAACTCAATCGACCTCAAGTAAGGAACGCTACCAACAACTACTGATGCGATTGAGCCGATCATTCAAAGCAAAATGGAGACAACATCTCAAAAGAAATGTTTGGGAGAAGGGTTTGTTCCAATATGCCCAAACTCATAGCGTCTGATTTCGTAAGGCTAAACACGCCCAAAAGATGTTGGCAGCACTACCACCACTATAAACAGACATTATACCTTTTGGATTAACCTTAGCTGGAGTCGATGACCTACTTTCTTTTTCAGTAGAGCTTCCCGTGTTATGGCGACACAGAAAACGTATGTCATTTTGCGCCCTGTTTCCGGGAATTATTTCATAGTCAGCTTTAAAAATGAAAGAAACAATGGCTAGGGCGGCGGATAATATTGGAATAAATCATTTTTTCCACTTCTGCTGAAATTGTTCAAGTTTCGATTGAACGAAAGCGTCCAAGCAAATTACTTGCGTACCTAATACACATTAAGCTGAAGTGATTGTACTTGCACAGCTACTAATGTAGTAGGTAGCAGTTATGTCATTGCATTTATTTTTAGTTTCGCGAGATATGTACTGAGGAATGAAAAAAACAAAACAAAAAGGAAAAACGAATTGGGTGATGGGTATCACGAATTCGGCTTAAGATGAATAGAATTTCTGGTTGGTTTTTTTAATTTTTGTTGTTGTGAATGATTCTATGTAAGTTGAATGACATTTCTAGCGCTATTCCTCTTGCTGATATTGCCGCTGTTTTATTTTCCTCTTCTTCTTTTAGTTGTCAATGCTTTTCATTAGCATTGATCATGACGCTTGCATGCTTCTGTTTACTTATGTTTCGATATGTGTGTGTGTGTGTGTGTGTGTGTATGCGCTTGTATTTGTACATATTAAATTGCATTCCTGTACTGTAATCTGTGCATTGCATACCTCTATGTATCGACGCACATGCGCACAAACACACACACACACACACACACATATATATATATATATATATATGTATATATATAAATTATTTTTGTACAATACCTGAATTTATGCATGTTCGTATGTTCGTATTTCTGTTACATACAAGTTATGTTGCACCTGATAGGTGTCAGGTTATATAATGTTTGATTTATCAGAGAAGAATTAAAAAAAGAAGAATTTAATTTATTAAAAAGCCTACAAATATATATACATGTATATATATACATATGTATGAGTATGTATATATATCTGCAGAAGTTTACGAAGCACTCAAGAGAAATTTGTCTGAATTTTAACAAAACAAATAACAAATAATTTAATGTAAGTTTAAACTTTTTAGGAGTTGTTGTTGTTGTTGTTGTTGTTGTAATATGATACGATTAGCGCAACACTTGCGATCAATGGAAACTGATTATGTTTAGCAAACAAACGCATTCGCAGCTCATTTATAAGATCATGCTCACATCTGCACAAAACAACGTATTTTTACAGTTTTACAGGTGATATCGGATCGTCTAAAGCGGCAGATTTCCGGCTTGGATAACAATTTTTTGATTTTTATCATCGTTGGCATTATTATTATTATTGTTTTTGCGGAGTACTTGAAGTAAAATTTTCATTTTTTTTGTTTACTGTTTTGTTTTTTCGAAGACTCTACTTAACTTAGAGCACTATTGGAAGGTACGTTATGTTCCGAATATTATTTGCACTCATTTACATTTTCTTTTTTTTTTTTTTTTTTTACTTTTCGGACAATCGATGTATTCAACGAGAGAATGCAGCAAAAGAGCAACTTTTTCAATGTCCTCGGAATAAGTGAAGTGTCGATCAGTTAAATTGTTCAGAATAATTCGACCAATCTTTGCAACGCACGCAAATACTCATCTACTTACTATTGTAGTATATATATATATCAGTATGGATGTAGTCTTAAGCATAGTCTTAAGTATAGTCTTGAGCCGATCTCTTTGCAAAATCTTGCACTCAGCAGAGAAAGCCAAATGATGACTCCACTCTAATTTTCCTAGATTTTTCTCATTGGGTAAAGACACGATCCCTACCAGGCCTATAGATTATCTTTTCGTTAATCTTAAAACACAGAACACCTAAGGAGTAGATCAAGGCATAACACTCACCGATTGGGAGCAAGTCTGCTAAGCTGCGGCCATTCCCTATCTCTTTCCTAATTTCTTACTGACAGTCACCGTGTTACGCGTATAGTGAACATCCCCTGAATGATTAGAGATTTAAAAAAAAAATAAAAAATCTCGGGTATGAGCATCTTACTTTTCTTTACTTTCTATATACCATGTTTGAGGCAGACAGGAGAAAGGCAAACAACAACGTAAGGTACTCTGTTATTAGTATGATAAGATGAAGCTTAAACTTAGGGCTTGGCTTAGGGCTTTCTTTGTGCTAACACGTGATTCTTTTCTTACATGCATGACAGCTGAAATTGGAGTAACAACAAGGCAGACTATTAGATACCCTACATCATATCGGTTAATATGTCCAAAGATTCACTTATTTCCGTGATAAAATACCAAACATTTGTGTCCGTATACGAGCATATTTCTTATGGAAGCCATTAAGAGCGAAGGAGAAGATTACAAGATGAGCTGACGTGGTCCAAGGTTAGCAAAATTAATTTATTGTTAATTATAATATATATTGTCACCATATAAATGCTTGTTTTTCTCGAGATTCCCTATACGGAATGTGGTCTCAGAAATAGACCTACATAGTTCAAATTCCGTACAGCCAATGATTGCGTCCAATTCCTGTTGGGGATCATCGTAAAAGATTGCAAGTCAGACTTTTAGCTAATGTAAAGGTTTCGCTTTCGTTGGAACGCTTATATAAAATCAGTCCATCCGATCCAAATTGTCATTATCAAGTTCATATGCCGAAGTATTGTTACTCAGCGATGTTTGTCGGGAGATTTCGAAACCTATAATTGTTTTTCCACTTGACGACCATTTCAAGACAAGACAGGATTCGTGCTTAGGTCAGAACGCGTTAATGTACCAAATTTTGTCAAAATATTTCAAAAAATTATGACATTTAAGTTGAGCACAACAAGCACGGATAGGTGTCATAGATGCTGATAGATGCGCTTACATTGCTGAAGTTGAGCCCATCTTAAGACCTTCTTCGCGGTTACATATATGTGAACGAATTTAATATACCGTATATCATTACGCGACACATGGATTTGATATGACGCATGGACTTGATAATAAATCAATTTTATGAACAGAAAGTGAAGTTCGTTGATAATACATACTTGATACGTACTTTTTGCGACAGGTCTGAGGAGGGATTTAAAGAATTTTCGGAAACCTATCTCAGAGATGGAATATAAAAATTTTAAAAATATTAGAAAAAGGTATTGAGCTGAGAGAATAGAAAATATTGCATATTGAAGAAGGACGTCCTACTTTTTCGCTTTTGTTCCTAAAACCGCTACTGGAAACAATGTGCCGACGTTAGGGGATAGTGTGCCAGGAAGCAAACTTTATTTTTACAATTCTAAGAACTTTTCAATTCATCTTATGTCTGTCTTTATACTAACAATGGCTACTTCATAGTACAAATATCGATTTGCAATCTCTTTGACTAAAATATTCCTAAGCAGACAATTGGCGATTAGTCTTTTGCAAAGTAGTTCTATGGAATGATAAATCCGAATGCTAATTAACTTAATTGCTTTTACTAATTACTATAAAGTAAAGTAATTTGTGCATCCATGCAACAGGAAAAAGGAACTAAACTAAACTATAGTCGTTAAAATCGGGCAACTAAACGCCTTATACTGCTTTCTTTACTGCTATTACACCCAATTCTCTTTTTACACGAATTTGATTTAACACGAGTTTAAAAGAAAAAAAATTCTTTTTTTACACGAATTATTTTGTTTTAACACGATTTTAAATTTCAGATATCATTCCCTTTCTCCAAAGTAGAAGTTATTTTTTATAAAATATTTAATGAATTAAAATGTGTAAGCACGAAATAAATTCAGTGAACTCTAACAAGGACTTTTTAATATTGTTTACACCTAATTCTTTTTTTACACGAATATTTTTTACACGTATTTTTTGGGAACGTACCTATCGTGTAAAAAGAGAATTAGGTGTACTCTGTTCCATATAAACGTTACATTTTACTGCAAGTCGTTATATGTGACGCTCTCCGAATCGGCCGATGTGTTCATATTTACCACAATAAATTTTTGCATCAAAGCATTATTTACGGGGCCAAGTTTTATTAACAATATTTGCAAGTTAGGGACAATCTCTATTTTTTGTAATGATCTTTATGGAGGAAGTTTAGAAAAGTTTGTAAAAAAAAATTGAATTTCCCCTGAAAATATCTCGAAAATTTGCAACCTATAGGCTAGACAGATATGGGATGAACTCACGTTCAAACAGAATCATTTTCTAATTTGATTATCACAACCAGTGTTTCATCCTTAGTTAAGCTAATAAGTAAATGGTTTAATTGACTCACCTTTTGCAATCTGCCAAATCGTTCTTTTAGAAACTTTACTCTCATTATAAGATTTTCGGTCCATGCCTGAAGTTTTTTGTCAAAATAGTATCAAATGAACTCTACTTAGTATGCGTGCTCTGACTACTTCTGACTCGCATCTAAATTAACTTTTCATCTCGTAAATTAAACTGAATATGTTCATTAATATCCGGTTTAGTCGTTCATTCTTAACTGCGGATCTGTACTGAATGCGAGTGTGCGGTAGATGTTTGTGCTTTGCTTTTTTTTTGACATCTTATTTTTTGATCGTTTCATTTTTTCTTTATTTTTTATACCCTATAACACTTGTGGATCAAGGGTATGTTAAGTTTGTGTATGTGTGCACGCAACAGATATAGGTCCATCTTTTACTATATATATATATCAGAAAGTGATTTCGAGTCAATCCAAGCTTGTCTGTCCGTCTTGTTTTCCTGTATATAACCTACAGGTCGCAAATTTTCGAGACATTTTGATAAAATTTGGAACACTGGCATGTTTTGACCCAAGGACGAACATTATTAAGAAGGTTCGGATTGCATCATTTCTTGGATCACGTCTCATGTGGCACCTTATTCTGCATAGTCCTTATATAAATAACTGCATTAAATAGATGCAGGCGTAGGGTATTTTATGGAGGAGACGTGTCCCGTTAATGTTAAAATTTAGCTTAAGATTTATGCGTCTTCTTTATTCGGTCGTAATTTTATTGTAGCTGCGTAACAATTGTAAATAAATAAATAAATAAATAAATAAATAAATAAATAAATAAATAAATAAATAATGAAAGATCATCGGTCATTATCGATTATCTTAATTCGTTAGCATTTAATATATATTTTAGTCATAAGTGATAAAGGATGCAAAGATGAAAATTTCTACGAGTCATCATAGATAGATGCCTTCCTAGATAGAACGAAATCATATGCAATCTAATAAAATTACAAATTATTAACCAAGTGCGGAGCCTCCAATTATCATCGATACTAATATGTTTATGTTATTAGCAGAGTTTTTTTTCCTTTTTTTATATTCCATTACCAAGTCCAAGTATCTCTAAGTTGAGCGTGTTTTGCTTCCCTTTATCGTCTGCCTATGTTTAACGTTAACGTTGATCAGTAAAACTTATCGTATAATTTCAGTAACAAGGTGCTCATCATATATGGCTATAAGATTTTCATAAATTCTCATAAATGCGTTCATTGTATCGCTCGTTCATACGGTCGCACTCTGTCGATGGCAAGAAACCTATTTGAAAATTATTTAAAAAGTTTCTAATAACAATAAAAATAATTGTGAAAATTGAAAATAAAAATCGATTGCTCGATAAAATAAACGAAATATATGTATATATGTATGAATTGATGAACACTTTACACTCGAAAAACAAAACTTTAGAATCCTCCACGTATGCTTATATGTATAGCTTGGATCGGATATTCTAATGTTACTACGGCCAGCGTTAGCGTTAGTGCAGTTTGTCGGCATTTGTTCAATGGTTATAAAGTTTAAAATGTGCATTTATTAAAATGTTGCTTGGTGTTGTAATTGCGTGTAGCATGTTAAAAAATTATTACGTATTGAATTGAGTATAGTTTTGTTTTGCGTTCATATAATCAAACGCTAAAAAAACCAGCAGCAGTAACGATAATACTAGCGGAGAATAAAAATCCAAGTCAAGGCGCTACAACGTAGTTTGTATTGACGTTGTTGTACTTGTATTGTTGTCGTTATTGCTATTGCTATTGCTATTGTTGTTGCCGTTGTCGTTGATGTTGATTGTAGTATTTTGTTGTTGTTGTTGTTATTGTTATTGTTTTTGTTGTTATTGTTGCTCTTATTATTGCTACTATTGTTGTTGGTCTTGTCTACAAAAGACTGAGCCAAGTGCAAGTCCAATGTAGCAAAAGTGCAATGACTTGACTCGTGTTTTTATGTATTGCCCGTATGTGAATGAAAGCTAAGAATAACCAGCCGCCAAGATTAAAGCTTTTGCTGTTTGTGTGCACTCTGCGCACTCTGCGCAAGTATATGAAAAGGTTTATCATGTCTGTGCTTGATTGTATGTCTTTTCGGTTTGGTGGCGCTGCAACAACAAGTTTTCTGGTCTAGCTTGCATGCTTGCAACTAAAATACTGCCTAGATTTTTACTTTGGTTTCTTTGGTTGCTCTTGTAAAGTTTTTCTTCATCTTTTGTAGTTTTTCAAGGGAGCCTCAAGGTTTTTGCTTACCTATCAACAAAACTTTTCTTCTTATATTCTTCTATGTCTGCATGCGATTTATATGTTTGTATATATGTGCACATATATATATATGCATGTAAGTGTGTGTGTGTGTGTGTGTGTGTGTGTGTGTGTGTGTTTTTAATAGTTGCTTTCATCCTAAGATTGCAGTCAGTTGGTACTCACTGAATGATAAAGATGATGATTATTGTGATGATGATAATGACGATGATATGTGTTTGCGCATGCTCACCTCACATAATGCAACTTAATGTAACACTGCTACGTTGCTCGATTGACTGACTGCCTGGTTATGCGCGTTTAATAATTGAAAAAGAAAAAAAAAAATATGTATATAAATAAGAAGGAAAAAAGATTATGATGATTAGTTAGCTTATAACGAATTTTGTCAGTCTACATTTTATTTATTTGTTTATTTTATATATGCAGATATTTGAAATAACCTTAAAAAGTATGAATTTAAAGGTTGCCGAATACCGCACTCTATCGCACTTGAGATTTGAGCCAACAATCATTGAGTTGTTAGCCGCGATCCTTTGCCTATTCGGTTACACATGTCGCTGGTCAGTCTACATACTTATAATATTAAGTTGTCTAAATAATTCGAAGCCCTTGACACCTTCACAATTTCCACATACATTCTGTTTGTACATTTTACACTAAAGAATTCGTTAATGAAATCTCAAGTATTTGGCTAAACTTACTTTAGAGGATTTAATTAATGTGAAATTTACTTAAGAACCATTTAGGGAGTTTCACCTTTTTTGAAAGCAATATCGAGTAAACAGAGTGAAAGTAAAAAACCAAAAAAAAAAAAAATGAATTCATTTCAGTAGGAAGAATGATCGACTCGTGTACAATGGATATACGGAAAAAACACTAACAGTTGGCTTGATTTCGCTACTAACGTTGATTTTGTATAAAGTATATGACAGATGGACACATACATATATCTATCGTTTTAAGTAAATGTCAATTTGGATGCTTAGTTCCTTGGCGCTCGGATGACATACGGTTTAAATAATAACTATTAATCAGTTTCCCCAGACAGCGACTCCATTACTCCTGAAGTGCTAGAGCGAAGGCATTGGCTTGAGCCGTTCCTTTCTCAACATTTAGTGTTTTCGCGACTTTAGATTAACGACAATCATCACGAAATTGCTCGACGTGTGTTTAATAGCTATTAAGACAGAAAAAAGCCAAAAGAAAGAGAAGAAAACCTTCATTGAACTTCTGATATCTACAGCTATTTACAGACTTATTTAAAACGATTGGCAAACATTTTAAGCAACATAAGCTATGCTTATGGGCGGATCTTCCAAACTGAATGGATTAGAAAACGATCTGCCTCCTCTCATAGATTTTCAATATCCGCGAGGATATCTCAAGGTAATCCGTAGACATGCTCTTAGCTTAGCTACAACTTCTTGCGTTCATATTATATCGTAGACTGCCATTGTAGATCGTATCGGATATAAGTTCACATAAAAGGCAAGACAATATAGACAAGAGTTCTTCTTGCGATACATGCCTAAGCTTTTCAATGGAAAGTCTCCTTTCGCTAACAATGACAGATGGACAGACACACACCATTCACGTAGCATACACGGAAAAAAGTTCACATTAATCTTGACATAGTTAAAGTGATTCCGTTGTTCAACTAGGTAATCTAGGATATTGTTCTATGTATCTAGCGGAGTTGTCTATAATCTAGAGTCAACTTCTACACTTATCTGGACTACTTATGTGACAGATAGAGAAAGCGAAGACGCGATCTTACTATTCGAACTGACTTTGGATGTGGATAAGCTAAACAGATGACTGAAATGAATTGACTGAACTGAGGTTGCAATTCTGGATCGATAAGACGTTAGCTTAACGAACAGACGATTGTATATAGCAAAGGCGACCTTTCTATTCGCGATAGAAATAAATTGCGTACTTTTTATAGGTTAATCGATATTTAAATTCTATGCATTACAAACATACGAGAAATGTTTATATACCCACGGTAGGGTAAGTTGAAAACGAAGATTTTCGCTATAGCCCAACACGAAACTCTTTTAAGCGGAATACCATGATGAATCTGATGATAATAGCAATCATGGATTTTAAACAACATACATAAGGACACATACACACACACACACAAAATCCAAACTAAAAATACAGATACGCTTCTTGAAAAGGGTATCTATGGCGACACATTTTTAAAGAAAAAAAAAAAATGCAAAGATTTCTTTTAATATTAACTTTTTTGTCTCACATGGATACGTATTCGGTAGGAGTCGTAAAAAGTTCTTTCACCTTATTTGATATTCGTTTCACTACGTCTCTGTACAAATTCTAAGACTTAGGCCTTCATGTTTGTGCTCATGTTAAGCTCTTTAAATTTTGTAATCTATTGGTTATTGTTGAATTTTCCACGTTGTGCACGTTGTATATATGTGCCTGCGTTTGTGAAGCGATTCTCTGTTGTTCTTCACTGTTGCATAAATACATTTCATTTTCTTTACTGCGGCAACAAGTGGTCGGTATTTCGTTTATATATGTATATGTGTACAATATATATATATATATATATATATCTTTTTTCTCGGTTTAATGGTTATTTATTTATTTTTTGTTTTTCGAAACGCTGACTCCGGTCAAGCTGTGTAATTTTTAGGTGTTGATAGTTTTCCTCTCTCGTGTTTGCAATTTTATATACTTTCATCACACCCCTTCGTTTCTTTTATATTATGATATTATAATCACTTGGTTTATGCATTCGTAACACTTACATCACACTCCAATATGTGTATTTATATACGTGTAGAGTGTCTGTAAGGTCTTTAAGAATTGCAAAAATTTAAGGCGAATAAAGGCAGAATTATTATGTAATAATTAATGAAATTAATTCCATTGATTAAATACATGATCATCACTAGCTCGAAGGAGCACAATTTTATTGCTTTAGATGATCCAGATACATGCTAGCAATATAGCATATAGCGAGCGCAACTAAATAACAAGATATGCAAAGATATTTGCCAAAATAAGAGCGAGTAAAATCTCAGATATTAGGTATCAAAAATAACTGGTTTTCGTTTCATCGTTTATTTTATACTTAAGAATTCATTCTTATATTTTGCAAAAAAAAAAGGACAAACGAGTAAGAAAATTAATTTCTGTCGGGACCGAAACCTTTATACCCATCACCGTTTATTCCAAAACAAAAAAAAAACAAAAGAAATAAAAGAACAAAATTTTCATGTTCTATAATAATTTTTTTTATTTTCAAAATAAAAGTTTTTGCCATATAGACATGTAGACGTTGTGGGCGTGTCCTCTGAAAAGTTTAGGTCAGTTTCAAATTTTTTTGCAAATTTGTAGGCGATGTCTTAATTTTTGCGGCCAGGAGAATGTTTACAACAGACATTATATGGAGGTACAGACAGACAGACATGTCTAAATCGATTTAGAATTTGATCCTGATCAAGAATATATACACTTTGTGGGGTCTCTCTGACCGTTACAAACGTTTTGACAAAATTAATGTATCCCTCATCTCTTGGTGATGGGTATGAAAATTACTAACGAATTAATTGACGCGAGTTACAGAAGCGAAGATGTGCACAAAACAAATTCTTTTCAGTCTAGCGAAGTGAACTGGCGGAAGAACGCATCTGGGAAACTATCATCAAAGAAGTGGGCATGTCTAGTAAGAATAATTTAAGAGAAGTAAAAATAGTTGAATTCAATTTCTTTATTTTCCAGTTGAGCAGTGCAAAGTACGACAGTTAGGGAAATCCCATGACAATGTGTCGAAAATGGCTACCAATAGTTTGAACGCGAATATACATGAACAGAGAACTGATGGACAGACAATCTTAGATTGATTCAAAATTTAATTCTTATTGAAATATACATATATATGTATATATAGTCTTAAGTCCTCTTGGGTGTTACATACATACGCACAAACTCGATATACAGTCTACCATAAGCGGTATGAGGTGAAAAAGTAAAAATAATTGAATTCAATTTTTATATTTTCCAGTTAATTTGTGTAAAGGGGAATAGAGGCCGCTGTAAATCTTCTTCATCGGGAGCTTTGAACACGAGAGCAGTTTCAGGTACAGAGCTTTTTATCATTGAAGCCTTAAACGGAAATTTTAAATCGCCTCGCAGTTTTTACGAAATTTCATTGCACCGAGACAGTAAGTATAACACTTGTACCAACATCGTACATGTAAACGCTTTTTGTTTTTATAGGACTGAAACAAGTTTGGATATGCAAAGTCTAGTAAAATGTTGGGCATGTTGAATTTGTATGGTATCATATATGAATTTTTTGCCTTATAAGCGAATACTATATATTAATTTTTATACCCACCACTGAAGCCTAAGGGGGTATATTTTGTCAAAACGTTTGCAATGTCCCGAAGGAAGCATCAAAGACCTTTGTGGGGTGGCATATATATTGTCGATCAGCATCAAATTCTAAATTGATTTAAGTATGTCCGCCTGTCTGTCCGCCTGTCCGTTTTTCTGTCTCTCTGTCCATCTATCCGTCTGTCTGTCCATCTTCTTTCTGTCTGTCCGTCCGTACGTCTGTTTAGTGTCTGTTGCAAACATTCTCCTGGCCGCAAAAATGAAGACATCGCCTACATATTTGCAAAAGAATTTGGAATCGACTTAAACTTTTCAAAGGATACGCCTGCAAAGCCCACGTGCCTTTACGACTAAAACTTTTATTTTGAAAATAGAAAAAATTTGCTGCGCCGTCTCCCTATTGTAGAGCATGAAAATGTACTTGTTTTCATCAGTGGCTGCAAAGCATCAAAACAGACCCAGTTGAAACCGTAGGTAAGTTTTGAAATCCTGTGCAATTTCGCGTACCTTATGTGCTAAATCCGCAAACTACCATTTCGAAAGGCAGGTACGCGAAATTGCGCATGACTTTCAAGACTGATCTACGGTTTCATCTGATCCAACTTTGCTGGTTTGCAGCCACTCGTACTCGTGCAAAGCGTTTTGCTGCTATCCCGAATTCACCTAAGTCTTAAACAAAGTTTTAAAAATTTAAACTTAAAAGAACATGAATCGAATGAAAAATCTTATATGACATGGTTGACAATTTTGAAAGTAATTCACAATAAAGTCTCTGGCTACACTTTTCATTTAAACTTTTTTTATACGATGTGTCGGTTTAAAATGAAGTTTTCGGTTAGACCAAAGTAAATAAACTGAGAAATCGAGTTAGAGAGATTGAAAGCTTGTACTAAAGTGCCAAAAAAAAAAAGAAAATTAGCACCCACATCGACTATGATTCTCGAGTCAGTTCGTGTAGATTTATCAGGAACGTATGAGTCAACTAAACATAATTATTTGTTGTGAAAATCTTATTTTAAACGACGGTGAGAAAAAAGGCGACTATTTCGCAATTCATAATAATGCCCGATTACAGTATATTCGTTTAATTCAACTAATATATGGTTTTCTGCATGCATGCGCAAGTGTTTTCTGGCGGCCTTTTCTGCAACTAATACGAAAATGTAAATTCTATGTTCGCTTGTTCGACTAAAAATATATTTATATATTTTTCTTTTCGGGCAATGCGTGTTTATCCATTTGGGGTTTTTTTCCTTATGCCTGTCACATACGATGCATTAATTTATGGCATGTCGTCTTAAAATTATCGGCTAACTTTTTAGTTGGTGTTTAGTTGTTCTTTAATTGAGCAAAAAATTCTGGACAGCCATGAAACCGGAAATTTTCTCTTGAATTTATAACTCTTTGAAATGATTATTACAGGAAAAACCAAAGATAAATTTTTTTATCGCTCTTTTACGTTTTTTATATGGCTTTTTATTTAGCGAACTATCAATATTCACTTTGTCAGCCCGCTTGCAATATTTAACACGATTGTAACCATTTGCTATACACATGTACGCCGGTTTGTTGTTGCCTCATTTTCTCCCTCTCTCCCTCTCTCTCTCTCTCTCTCTCTCTCTCTGTTTCTCACACTAATTGAATTATCTACGCTTAAATCTCTGAAAGCGATCGAAAACTAAGAATTATTACAAACATTCTTAGATACAAGATAAGCATGATCCATCTGTACAGACTTTGACAATTAAATTAAAATACTGCTGCTTACTCGAAAAAATTCGGAAAATTTCAGAACAGCTTTTACCCCCTTCATCACTTGCAGATGTATTAAGTTTGTGTGAACGTACGTAACACTCAGTAGAGCTTAATTTTTAAGGTTGGCTGTCTGTTTGCTCCTCTGATGATCGTCCATGTAATATTATGTTCCATCTACAGGTCGCAATAGTTGAGATATTTTAAAGAAATTCGATACATCCGCGTGCTTTGACTCAAGGACGAACCACGGTCCACTTTTTCCCCGACTCTCCGTATAACATCTTATTTCGAAAAATCGTTCTGTGGAAGAAGATGGCAATTTTCAAAATTCCTCGCCAAAAGTCATAGTTGAGTCAACATGGTAGGAAAAATTTGCATCAGTTGGGGTTGAGCCCTTTCGTATAATCCATCCTACGGGTACTGAGTCTAGTATAGTAAAATAAAAACACAATCAAATTTGAACAATGTGGGTTCATGTCTTGAATCTCATTTCATATAAGATTTCTTATGAATCGTACGGGTTGCAGTAAAAGATTTAATTTTTGATATTTTGTGATGATGGTGAGCAATTTAGTAGAAAAATTAGCGGTAGGTAATTCGGATCCCATAGATCCATGTTTTAGATCTTCACACATATATAGGGGTTATCGGGAAGAAAGTCTACATTCCAGTTTTTATCATGGAAACTGCAAAAGAATACAATTCTTGGGAAGTAAATGAAGTTTACTAAATTTGGATCGTGCCAGGTGATGCTGTTCCATGAAATTAATTTGTAATTTTTGGCGTATTATTACCAAGACGACTGAAATGGGCTAAGGTGTTCAATGGTCGGTCTTGCCCGTCTACAATGTTCTGGCTTGTTTTTTTTGTCACACTGATCTGAAAATTTGAATAAATTTTATTTGATTACAATCAAATGATGATATAATTGTTAGTGGAATAGCGGAATTGTAGACGAATAGGTCCACGATTAATGAAAAACCTGCGATTTTTTTTTGTTTTATTAATTGTTTTAATATCTTCCTGTTTTTCATTATTTTTCATTTCACGGTACATGTCTTCTATATCGAGCGACATCTACATCTCTATGTCAACGGGAAATAAATCTTATTAAAGTGCAAGCGGCGAACTTTGATGTTTACCATAAGCTATCTTGTTTCCGTGAAAAAAAAGCGAATTTGACAACAAACAACGATAGTTGAATGATTGTTGTAAGTTACCTAACTCTGCAAATTGATTAAGATATTAAAGATTAGATTGATTTGTGACTTGAACAACTACACAACTAATCCGCTCTATCGCAATTAGTCATAATGAGTGTTTGAATAAAAGGTCCTTGCTTGTGTGTGTATGGGACGGCTTTTCATATATTTTTTAAGAAAAAAATTTGTGGCGGTTTTTCTCAAAATTTCAAACACATTCTTATAGTTTTTATTACAAATCAATATCTGATAATTGGTCCGCAAAAAGGTTTTAGTAAAATCATGATGTCATCGATGCAAGCTTTCTAGGTTTTCTGTACCAAAAACGTGGTGACTTTCCCAAGCCTCATTTCAAATCAGTCTCTTTCACCATTAAAAAGGTTAAGGAAATATCGAAACAAATGGTAGTCGAACGGGGCACGATCCGGGATATGCGGTGTATGTATCCAAATTTTGATTTGTTAAAGATGTATGAGGTCTGCCATTGTCGTGATGGAAGATGACACTTTAACTACTGCCCAATTCTAGATGCCTTCTTTCAATTCACTCCAGCTATTTCATGAAATGAAATGTGTTGGTTTTTCGTCTCCTTTGAAGAAGCGGCGCGCAAAACGCGACTACATTTAATTGAATGAGCAAGTGTTCGGATGTAGGTTGATTTTTTTTCTTCAATTCTCTAAGGACTGCCACCTTTTTTGCAGCTATTATTTTCGGATAACAACAAATAATCGATATATAAGGAGTACTGCCGAACGAAGGCAGCGTGATAGGTTGAAATATTAGATCAGACCTTGCATGATAGGTATCGTTGATGTCTCGTCAAAGACATTTCCGTATGTGTTCTTCATAAGATCGCAATCGATAGCATGTCTTTAATTGTTTGATTATAAAAAGCCAATTACGAATTTAATATAAGCCTCCCTGTGCGATTCAAAAGATGATAAAATTTATTAAGCACTTTAAGTCATAATGCTCGCGTATCTCAATGTATTTGAAATAAATGAAAATCTGTTCTTTTTTTATCTTTTTACTCGTATTATACTTTGTGCTTGTTCGTTTAATCATATATTGAATGTACGTCATGAACTTTAGTTGTCTGGTTTAAAACGCACTTAATTTGCTGCTAAATTGATTTTCCACTTGTTCACACATCCACAGCAAATTTAAATAACGATATAACAAGTGAACGGAGCAGATGGAAAATAATAATTATGAAAATTGTATAAGGAATGTAACGAACCTGAGGCACTTCTCATGACATTCGAATGGATGATAGAGTAGCAAGATGTTGCAAAAAAGAAAAAACTTTTAATGGGCTTTGATTGCAATCTTTTTTCCTAGTTTTTTGTTGATTTTATTTATACACGATTATCACGTTATTAGGTACGAATTTCGTATTTTATTGAAAAGTGGAACAAGAAACAAGCGAAAACACTATAGTGGTGGACTACGGTCCCTCATTATATATTCTGAACGGTCTTACAGGCATTCAGATAACAAATTTTTAAGATATGTCGTCGATGAGGAAGGATCGCTACCGGCTGCTCTCCCTCCTAAATCGTATTTGATTATACTTTTATTCTTTCACAAATCAAATTCGTATATACGTATTAATAATATTTTA
Source organism: Glossina morsitans morsitans (assembly GCA_001077435.1). Classification (NCBI taxonomy): domain Eukaryota; kingdom Metazoa; phylum Arthropoda; class Insecta; order Diptera; family Glossinidae; genus Glossina; species Glossina morsitans. Next base: position 21,069 of record CCAG010015524.1, read on the forward strand.
AATTATTTATTGACCGATCCGTTATTTCCCTTACAAGCTGTTATATGAAAAGTGTTTGAAAAAGTGATCCAATCCAAAATATTTCAAAAATTGCGACCTGTAGATTGAGCAAAAGTAAACCATGCAAACAGATGGACGGACAAGCTTAGATCGATTCAGAAAATTAATTCGATTTCGGGTTTTGAATCGATCGGGATAATAAAAGATGGGTCTTTCTTAAGCTCATATATCCGCACAAACTTATCATACTCTTGTAGGGCAAGTGGTATGGGGCATAACAAATGTAAGGATGGATTTGGTTAAAATTTAATAATAGATTCATTAAAAAAGAGAAGGGAGGCAAGAACAAATAAGAAAAAGAGTGAAAAAGAGAGAAGAAGAGAAGATAGAGAAAAAAATGAATTTTAAGATATAAGATGTTGTACTCGTTGTAATTTGAAAAACGGACGGACGGACGAACGGACACAAACTGATTGGCCTGATTTGACACTGTTAATCATCCTTCATCCGTTATTTTGCTCAGTTCGCTAATTAGTCGATTATTTACTACTGTGTAATTATTGCTTGTGTCGGTTAAATGAATCCATTTTACGACTGTACAGACCGGTATTAATATTAGTATTGGTTAAGAAATTATTTTAATATATCTACGGAAGCTCTTCGACATTTTGAATTTGCAATTTATTCAATAATTCGCTCTTCGATACGTTAAATATATTTGCCCAATACGATTATATTCGGGTGGGATGAGGCGACGAAAGCTCTGATAAGAGAATATATATGTATATGAAATCATATATAATTCCCGATAGAGGTGGGCAAACTAAATAGCTAACTGGATATATGATAGAAAGAAATTAAAAGAGATGAGGACGAGAGCATTCGGTAAATTTTTTAATGGTATGTTAACTAAAAACAATAAAAGACTCACACGCACACCGCAATATTATATGGAATGAAAAATAAAAGAAAAAGAAGAACAACGGCAACAGTAACAACAAGAATAAGAACACTAACTGCAACCGCAACATGAGTGAGTGTCTAGGGATAATATCCGCGTGACATGATCTCTTGCAAAAATAAATATGCAATCATGGCTGTTGTTGTTCAGGCAGGGAATTTATAAAATCGTGAAAGTGTGTATTGCTTAAGCAGGTAAAAATAACTCATTTACACAAAGTTGGTGAGAGACTTAGTCAAGATTGCTTTTAATACACTTGACTCAACTATATACAGGTAGGTATAGACGTTAGTATATTAAGAAGAAATGTTACGAATATATAAGCGCATGTATGCATAAGTTAAAGCTATATGTTGTGGTATAGACGAGCAGCAATTACTATTTAGAAACAGGGCGGTAAGACATGTGAATTAATTGAGAAGAGCAGAAGACTTTACAACAAGTACGTTAACGCAAATAGGGGAAAGGAAGTTATATATATATATATATATATATATATATATATATATATATATTTGCAAAATATATATATATACATGGATATGTTTATATAAACATATATGCATACATAATGCAGTAAAAATTCTGTACTTGTGCATGATATGTTTTGTTTATCTATGGAGCACTGGGGCAGCAAGGCATCAAGTCACTGGTATGTTTGTCTCTGTTTCTGTCCTCTATCTGCAATGAAATAAAGAAGAAATGCAAAATGCACTTAACGTATTCGTATGCATGCGTAGGCTTATTTCAAACAATAAACAAACTAACATGAATTTAAAGAAAAAACGACAACAAAAACTTTTAAATGGCAATGCGTACGTGTACTTACATATATATTGTATGCAGTTTAGCGAAAAGGTGATGGTGTGACATGGCACTCGTCTACCTAAGGGTATGGACCAAAAAAAAAAAGCACAAAAAAAAGACAAAACTTGCATGTTGAACAAGCTACAGCCATAATAATGACAATAAATGTTCATGAATGTATGCACGTCTGGGTATAATGTATCTGTTTATCTAGTATTTTTTTTTTTTCCTTTTTATGTAACCAACACGAACAGAGGGGAAGTGTATTCGTTTCGTCGAAACGTTTGCAATAAACGGAAGGAAGCTTGGCGAGACCCTATAAAGAATATAAAATTCTTGATTGATGGCATGTCTATGTCCATCTGTCCCACTATGTAATGTCCATGCTAACTAAGCCTTCTCTTGATCGTAATAGTTAAGATTTCAAGCTTAAATATGCCAAAAATATTGAAAGCCTGGACTTTAAAAATAAATATAAATTTGCAAACATCAGGGCTTTTAAAATTAAAAAAATCGCGTTTGTTTTTATCATCATTCTTAGACTTGTAAATAGATACAATTATAGAAACGTCCACCATCCATACTTTGGGTAATCGTGCGATATGTGTGAGATAGAAGTGAAAAAAATCCGTTAAACCCACTGCCACATTCACAGCCACGCCCAGCCGATATTATAGAATATCAAAATAGTCATGGGTACACACTATTCGACTACAGGCGAATATAAATTGCTTCTTTTTTTTTTGATTTCTATCGCGTTATGCATAGGACTGTAGCAGTTTGATTGCAAGCGTGTAGCCCCCTCATGCCACCGTATACACTTGCTGTAGGCGGAACAATCATGCATACATGCATGCAAGCATCTTAGCAACCTTTCTAACTTTTAATATGTTGCGCTTTTTCCATAAAAGAAAAATGAAAAAGAAAAGAAAGAAAAAAAATAATAAAAAAAAAAAAAAACTGGCCTTATCTGTGTTAATGTGTTTAAGTGCGAGTTTTTTATTTTGTTTTGTTTTATTTTTGCTTTGTTTTTTGTTAGCCATTCACGATAAAATTGTTGCTGTTGTTGTCGTCATCGTTGTTGTTGTTGTTGTTGTTATTGGTGCTGCTTTTACTTGATTTTTGTCTTAACTTGACTTTCTGCTAACAATGTTACTGCTCTAGCTAACGACTCTTCTCAATTGCATTCTGCTATTCTGCTGGTACTTTGTCCATTTTCTGTACATTGTGTCAGTCAGTGGAATTGATGGAAAATTAATGCCAGTAATTCATTGTGGCAGCGTAATTGTTCACCCACATCGTTGCCAATGTTGGCACACTATGCAGCGTGAAACCACGACGACGTCTACATTTAACTACTAAAACTACAGGTTCTCATCGTTTACCACTGGGAAGTTGATTAGTTGTCTGTTGTTTTTGTTGCTGTTATTGCTCTTTTTTAATGCCCTCCGGTAAATGGCGTGTGCTTGTAAAATGCGATTTAAAGACTACAGATAAAAACCCACTTGAAATTTTACCTACAATTTTTTCTTCCTTTTCTTCCTCTTCTTGTTTTTTTTTTTTTTTTTTTTTTCATTTTCTTTTCACTCTATGACGATTATAAGCCATCATCATTGCCAACATCGTTATTATGTTAACATTGACGTTGAAATGGAGAAGAGATGGCAGAGGAGTGGACAGATATATATACACAAAGAGACAGACAGGCGGTTAGATTTTGTGTGCCTGCTTACAGTGAATTATGAGTTTTATTTGTTGTTAAGTCTACCCGGCAGCAATAGAGTTGGGTTTTTCATTCGGTGGCAACTATGTGCATAATTTTGTTAAAAGTTATGACTTGGAAATCACTCAGTTTTGTTTTTTTTTTTTTTTTTCTTGATTTTTTTCATTTTTTCCTTTCCTTTCTTTTTTCACTTTTTTAGGCATTATGTTAATTTATGATGATCGCTTCCTAATTCATACAATATCGCGTTATTCCTTCGTTTTTTTTTTTTTTGCCTTCCTCATTTCTTGTTCTCTAGACTTCTTAGCGATAAATAAGTCTTCGTAATTGTAATCAACTTATAATTAGCGTAAGAGCTAGGGGGGGGGGGGGGGGGGGAAGCCTGAAGGTTTAGTACATTTTAATAATAACACATAATTATTACACTTATTCTCGTCTGATGTGTGAGTAATTCGGATGATTGTCGCTGGGCTAATTGAGAAATATTACTCAATTCTTATAACATCGCAGCAATCATTCATGTTTCAATTTTTATACTAAAGTTTTGACATATTATTTATTAATAATCCTCAAAACTAATGCGAAGAATAAAAGCGCAATACACTCCGTATTCGATCTAATACAAGAGAAAAAGCAGCATTACTCTTGACTACGCAATAGTTGCGAATTAATTTCTATTAATTTCCATTATTATTCCCTTCACCGCAAACAATGGCGTATACTAGGTTCAATTTTCTCTTTGTCATATTTGAAAGCATACATCATCATCATACATCACTAACATACATACATACAAAATATGTATTTTTGATCAGCGTAAGATTCTGAGGTGGATTGAAAGCCCTCTTGAAGCTCTTTTCGCCTCTGCGCCATTTGTTGTGAACCGAGTTAACCACATCCGTCTGTACGCTTTCCTGACTGCCTGTCTAAATGTCCGTCTGTCCTCTTGCCTGTGAGCTTTGATTGATTTCGAATCGGTTTGTCGGTTTTCGTCTATACGTCATGTTGATGGCACAGGGTCACATTAATGGTCAGTCGGATATTAAAATGTTCGCAATCAGTTATTTGATAGAAAGCTTTTATTGCCTTGCGTAGACAACTTTCGGAAACCTTTGATTTAATTCAATCTCATATAAGTTTCTTTAATAATTTATAGATTTTACTTCTCCGGCAACTTGTACATTTCGCAAACTATTCATAGTCTATTCAGCAATCTCGTGGAACTTTAAACAATAATTTTCAATCTTGTTAGAAAATGGTCTGAATGTGTTTGAATGTTTGCTTTTAAATTCTTAGATTTTATTGAAAATTTCGAAAATCCACTTTCTCACCAAACTGAAAAGCAGCATAACAATGCCTGGTTGCGCATGCATTACGCGACGATCAAGCTAAGGTAAGGTAATGACATTCGGTTGGTCTTTGTTGTTCGCTTTTGACGTCCTTTAAAACACATAAGAATCTGGAATTGCGTTTATTTACATGAGTTTTTTTTCATAACTAATTTATTCAGTTTTTCACTTGATATGGGAGAGTATGGCTTATATAAAGCCCTTTAAGATAAATTTCTGTAAAATGTATCATAATATCCTCTGTATGCAGCAATACTTTTCTAACTGTAAACGCACTTTGGCTAATGAATAGTGATAATCAATATTTTTATTGAATTTTGGTAAACAGTTTGCTGTTATTTGGTGGTGGCAATAATAAAAGGATAGACAGCAGACATTCGTTACACTGTCGTCTTCGAAGTCACGAAGGAAGTACAAGTTGGTACAAACTATAGTTCACTGCACTGGCGGCAGCATTGGCGGAAGTGTGAACATAACGTGAACTGCGTTCTATTTATGCATGGACTTAGCCGCAGACATCGTAATACTCCATCACGAGTTTTCGTTCTCTGACTGAACTTCTCAGATTTGGAACAATCTGCCTGTATATGTCTATCCTGGCGCTCCTTTTAAAGCGAATATACATAAACACCATTCTGTCTTAGACACGTGACATTCCCCGAATGGCTCCTCAAAAAAAAAAGCAAAACAAAACAACTCTTAATATCTTATTTTATTCATATTTTAATGTTTATAATTATTTTGTTTTCGATCCCAATCCCGTCCAATTGTCAAAACTATTTTTAGTAAACACACAAACCCAACGTAAAACTAACCCATCACGTTGTCTTTGCTACGCACAGTGGGCTATCTTTGTGAAAGATTTTTGTGATGTGCATACTCTCTTACTAACCTTTTCAAGCCTCTTCGTATATTAAAATCTTTTGCCAATACTTTCACCTATATTTTCAGATGCGTAGTGCGCTCAGTTTTCTTTTTTTTTTTCTTGTTTTGTTTGTTTTAAATTTTAAATCTTTTTGCATTAGTCACGGTAGCACCCTCATACAAAAGGAAAAACAAAAAAAAAACATTATGTTACCGGTTGCACACCGTGCACTAATACGTACGCACACAGGCAGATACATTAAAATTCTTTCAGACGTAATGCATTATTTGTTATACATGGTGGCTGACTGAGGGAGCGCCTATAAAGTAAATAAAAAAAATATCGAATATAAAAAGAAAACAAATAATGAAAAATTAATAAATAATACTTATGCACATACAAACAAAAGAAGATTATTGACATTTACCTGAATGAATGAATGAGTATGAGTGTGTCGAAGACTAATCTAACTGCTCTTTAAAGAAATTTACTCATTTTCACACAAAAGTACCTTGACATACCATACATTATAAATATTTAGTTTGCGTTTTATGCGTAAATACAATATATATTATATATATATATATATATATATATGTACGTATATATATATAATGTATATATAGTATTTATATATATTTATATATATGTATAGACTTGTGTGTTTATGTCGAGGATGATAACGAGAAAAGTACTTAAGGACAGACAGTTGCAGCAATACATAGTCATTTTAACAAAATGATTTTAAATTCTTTCACAAAAACTATTGTATAAGACTTAATGACACATTTATAGTCTCCGACAAGAACTTTTTCTTATTTTTACAAATAACAGTAGAATACCAATTAAAGGTTAAAGTGATTTAAGTGACTAAAGTACTTAAATAAAATTTATGATAAATTCTTTACTTCACTTTTAGGGAATTAAGGAAAAACAGGTCACTTTTAGGTTTAGCTCACAATTTATTATCGATAGCTTCGACTTTTATCCTTTGAAATTAACAAAAAAAAAAAAAAAAAAAAAAAAAAACGGTAGAAGAGCAATTCAATCAAAATTAATTTTTATAGAGTAGGTTCGATGCAATATATATGAACAAAAATGTTCGAATGAATTCCGGAAATTATCGTAAGTTTGTCCATTCATACATGTACTATGCAAGTTTGCGAACTGCTGATCACCACTGTCCTTCTTGGCTATTGGAAGTTCTTATAGGTGCTTACAACCCTTAGATAAGTTTTATGCTGGCCTGGCATTCAAACAAAAACATCTGTCGCGGTGTCTAGTGATGAGTTAATGTTGCAATACAAACATTTGCCGGACCTTATTAAAAGTAGAGTTTCTTTTTAAAGAAGATTTGTTCTTACTCTTAAGAAGCTCTCTAGCTACTAAAATTTTATGGGATCGATGGTGACCCCTATCCAGATGAATATATGATTTTCTTTTTGCTTATTCTTATGCGTGCCAATCAATCTCGTATTTTACAGATTTCTGCTATTCTAAATTTGACTTCGCGGCGACGGGAATCCTATCTTGGAGTAGTCATCGAGAGTGAGAGTAAGATTAAACAAGTACGTCTGCGAGTTATTGAGAGGGCCAGAGAAATAGTCGTGTGAATTGGTGCCTCACTATGTTAGGCTGAAGTCTCCTCTTTACAGAGTAAAACCCATGGGGGAATAAGTTGAATAGCAATCCCGGAACTGCGGATAATCCAAGTACAAGAGTAAGTATTTAGTGAAACGCCTAATTCCGATAATCCGAATGCATTGCAGATTAAAAGTATTTGATCCCCGAAGTTCAGATCGCTCACACACTCGCAAATCTCATATTCGAAGGGATACCTAATTAAGTGTAATAGTATTGCGCACGCTTTAGTTGAACCAGAGCGGGTGAAGCCTGACAGCTGAGTGCGGACCATCGGTGCGTGCTCGTGGCCAGCAGCCCTTCGGAGAGTGCACGCAGTGGTTATCGTTACTCCAATTGCGGTAACATTCAAAAATTAGAGGTACAGTTAGGCCTCGTCATGGCGATAGGGGAGGGTTCAGACTATAGTCAAATATTCATACCTGGTACTGTATGTAGCCTTTGAATAGGTTCTCTCAGTTGCAGAATGTCTTGCAAGTTGGATGCGCCGCAAATCGCTCGTAAATTTTCCAATATGCCTATGGGCTTCATCTGATACGCCATCGCGGCAATTGCAGGCACAAGATTGTTGTTAACAAACGTAATATTCTCGTCATCGACAACAAATTTGGAACATTATCGTTCACACGACAGTAAGCGATGACAAGTTAAAATGTTTAAAGAAAACATCGTAACAAATGCTTTCAAAACAGCAAATGAAGGCCGGACAGACTTCATATATATGCCAATGTAATGTAATTCATATGCTTACGCTTACGTAACGTGTTAAGCTTATAACGATGATACATAGATTCTTAATGCAAAATTACTAAAAGCGAGCATTTTTCTATTAAAAAGGAATGAAGGAAAAGAAGCGAATCTGTCGAAGCATTCGTTATATTCTATCTACAATTATTTTCTTTAAATAGAAGCTAAAATCTCTTTACTATTTAAGAAGAAAAGAGGAATGAAAAAAAAAAAAAGACGAAAAACGAAAAGCGAAATATTAAAGAAGTTCTAATAAATGAAATATGAAAGTCAGCTAAAGACCTCACAGAGTGAGTACAATTCAAACTGAACATTAATTTAACAAATTGCCGGCTGGTAGATTAATTGTAAAACCAAAAACAAAAACAATCTTAACGACAATAAAATCATTGAAGCGTGGCTTTTTATCAAGTTAAGACGAATTGCATTACATTACGATCTCCTTGGAGTTTCGTTTTGATTCCGACAAACAAAAAAAAAAAAAAAAAAAACGAAACGTTGTTATTGAACTTGTTTACTTAAGATGATCGTGATTAGTCAGTGGATAGTCTTTCTAAAAATGTGTGAATGTCTGATAGATGAAAAATAATATCACAATTGAGAAACAAAGAAGATGAAAATTGATTAATGTTGGAAAAATATTTCCATATAATTGCTGCATAAGGCAACAACAACACAAAAAACAAAAAGGAAAAAATTAATAAAAAGTTTCTTATTTTTTTTTTTTTATTTGAAGGTTTTCTTCCCACACGGTGTTTGAGTTGTTTTTATAAACTTTTTCGAAATGTTATTTATTCCATTTCTAGGACGTGAACGCGTGTCATTTCTTAACATAGATATTCTGAATTATTCCGCATAAATATGGTAAATGGACTAAAGTGAGATAAAGTCAGAAAGTGAGATAAGTGAACGATTTATGGGCCAACACACTTGATGTACAAATCGCTTCGTTACGATATCTTATCGTTAGCACATGATGTTCAGCTGCTTCTTCAACTTCAGTTTATATCAGTCTTACAGTTGGTTGATGGTTTCAGAGTGTTTTATATAGCGTATTAGTAATAATAAAGTCCATCCCATCCGTCCCACCAACCAAAAAAAAAAAGGAACATCTTAGAACAATGCATAATATTTTCGATTTCCGAATCGAATAGTTCCTGTTTGGATGACATCCACAATTAAACAATTTTACACTCAATGTTATCGTAACGGTTTTATAACTTACTTTCTTACTCGACACAAGGGAGTACAATGAAACACTCGGGTTTTTGCATTTAGCATTGCATGTGCAATTCAAGCGAAAAATCCTTTTCGTATATTCTCGGATGATACGGATTCGTATAGCAGCCAATTTCCTTCCTTCTAAATTATTTATTTCTACAGTGATCAGCGACGAATGAGGGGTATATTTATTTTGTTCAGAAATAAGTCTCGGAGGCCCCACAGCATCAAATTCTTAATCAATTTAAGCTTGTCAGTCCCTCTATCCGTTTGTCCGGTTGCCTATCTGTCTATGTAATATCTGTGGTAACACATTCTTCTGGTCTCCACAATGAAGTTCCTTCTTGCCTTCAAACTTGGGAAAAACATTGAAAGTCCTTGCACTCAGGTTAATATTGAAAATGGAAAAACCTAAACTAGAAAAGCCTATCCGTCGGCATAATATGTGTACTAAACAATCACCTGTTCGCAAAACTCAATCTATTAGCTTAAAATTTGGCAGAAAACATTAAGAGAGCGATACCTGAGCCCATTGTATGATTCTCTTTATCGAGCAATCGTACATTATGGAAGACAAAAACGATACGATCCCATTTTGGGTTGACGATACTCGATTGTTTTCGCATCGAATTGCGTTCGCTCGAGTGTATTTCCACTTTTTGTCGTTCATACAAATTTTTCAAATTGGGACAAACATTGAACATTTTCCAATTTCGGAGATTAAGTAATCCTTCTATGTCCGTTAAGTTTATCATAACGATATTTGACTTTGTTTTCCTTTTAAACTTTTTCCTAAAGGATCGATAAGTTTTAGGCTTTCGAGCTAAAATACGACAATTTACGTTCGATATTGAGCAAATATTCATACGCTATCGAGTCCCGCCAATCCAAAATGTAAATCCGATATCGAGTGTGCTCGATAACGGGAACCCTAAATTGAGCCCTACTATGGTCGCTAATGGGCTTGGGCATAAACTTTTCCAAAAATATTATTTGCAAAAAGAATGAATTTGGAGGCATTCTTAAGTAAGTATTGGCGATGGGTTTAAGCATGGAATGCAGAGCATCAGCACCACAATCAGGTCAATATTCAAGGATATCAAACTCCAGATGCCAGTCCACGGATTTTACACCTCCGATAACAAAAAGATATCAAGTTTCCGTGCCGTAAGTGAAGATCTCACTTGATTTCGGTTTCTTTGCAGGAACGGTTCGATTCAGCTCACAACGATGAATTGCCGTAGGTTAATGGCGTTATTTATAACTCTCTATAAGCCATATTTGGCAGACATTGGCGGAATTCTTGATAAATACAGCGTGCAAATGACAAATGATTTTCTGGTATAAGAACTCTTTTTCATTATCGGTATTATCGATAATTTTTTTTTTTTATTATATCATTAAGAAATTATTCAGCCACAAAACAAGTTATAAGAAGTTGGAAATGAAGTTTTTTTTCTTTTTTCTAAATTCGAAATGGAAACAAACATAAAAATATTCATTGTCGTAAATTTACATAAAACTTGCTGTACGTCATGCAAACAATTTGCAAATTTAAAAGTTTTACACTTAATCTGACAATTAATTAGAAGTAAGAGAATTTATAAATCACATTTGTTAAGAGGTCAGAGAATGTGTCTGTACCATCTGTACAATATAACGTTTTTTTTTGTTTTTTTTTTTTTTTTATTTTTTTTTTTATAATCACCAAGGTATACTAATTTTATCATCGCATTTATCTTACACGCAAGCGCCTAATCGAACTCTCCCCTATATCTTCTTGATTAGTAAGAAACTTCGAATCTGAGTTGTCGCTACGTGCATACAAGCCGAAGAAGCTCGACTAAAATAATTAGTCGTTTAATATTCGAACTTGGGAAAGTGTTGATTCAAGATTTGAAACTAATATTAGCGATCGATTCTTTAATAATAAAACTCCGCAGGGATAACTTTCTTAGTCTTAGCTTAATTGATTCAAATCGTAAACCTCATGGAAATAAGGTTTTCTCTTTCATTATACTCGCTATAGAAAGTGTGTACAAGGATTTAAAAAAACCATGTTTTGATATCGTGTTGCTCTGCTAGTCTCATACAAAGAATATAAGGAACGGAGATAATTTAGTTGCGAGCGTCCATCTCTTTGTTTGTACGAATGAAATGCTAGACGTTTTACATATAATTTTAGAAAACAAATTTCCCTTTAGTTTGATATTTGAATAAATATGAAAATCAGTTAACTGAAACGCCCGCAAGAAGTAAAAAGACAAAAATGATGGACTGAAACCGTGGCAGTTTTTCTATCCTATGCAATAAAAGGCTTCTTTGTGTTATTACATGACCTTGTTCATGCTAACCTTAATTTGGATACCATGCACTATTCGTACAGGTATATGAAGCTTGGAGCATCTTTGCATTCATTACTATACCTAGACTATAGGGCACTTACAATGCACATAGGAAGAAACGCATGCAATACTACCCATAAACTATATATATATATATATTCTTAACCAAAATGAACAGCAGAAGTGTTCGAATACTAATCTGAAATTGAAAGACAAATATTGGGCGATAGGTTATAACTAAAAAACTCAACTTTTATAAACAGAATTATTAATATTTCGGAATAATTCGATTTGGGATTCCGACACGACTACGCCTATGTTGGACTTATTTCGGGTGATGAAAGTCGTCCTAAAAATGTATAAAGCAGCCAAAGATAATAAGATGCCAATATGGGCTATTAACAACCACTCTACGGGGTTACGGGTAGCTAGTTTCCCTAAAGGAGTTACTTCTAGCCCACTTTGCTATTCAGTGATGGGTAGCAAAACGATTTAAGTCAGAATATCATGCAATTTTGACACATGTCGTTTGAATGTTGGTAATATCTAAAAAGTTCATGAATAAGTCAATAATCAGCCTATATATGTATGTCGTCCTACTAACTTCTTGAGTGATCTTTTATTTAAACATATTTACATATTTACATATTTAATTTTTTTATTTTTTTTTTGTACTAATATTTTGGTTTTGCTCTAATAAAAGTTTCTTCCTTACCTGAAAGTTAATTATCTGAAGATTGTTAGAAGAAGATTTGATACATTGCGTCGGTATCAATACCTTTATAACGCACAGAAGCAAGTTTCAAAAACCCTATAAAGTATATAAGTTCTTAAGCAATATCAAATTCGGGGCTCACTTAAGCGTCTCCGTCTGTCCATCTGTTTATACGCGCAACTGTGAAATATTTATGGTACACATTCTTCCATCGGCTAAAAACTTGTAAAAGAATTTGAAAATAACCCCAACTTTTTAAAGAACACGCCTGCAACGCCCACACGTCTATGTAACAAAAATGGTGAACACTTTTGCTTTCCCTCTCCCTTGCTTGTTACTCATAATCTACAACAGATGCACGACATCAGTTTTCATAAAATTATTCTACAAAAATAGGATAACGATGATGGTTATAAGAATTTGGTCGGTTAGTACTATGAAAATGAAGAAATTATATGTTGTACCACAACGAGGACAAGATAGAAGGCTTAGTTCTCTCTCTCTCTCTATGATGTGTTTGCTGAATATCTACGCGATATTACAAAGCAGTGTTTTCTTTTTCTCTTTTTCAATAGTCACAAATCTCAAGGTGATTTGACTATATTTGGTCGTAGTGGTGAGTCTTCGGTCGCTAAAGGCTTAACACCATAACATCCCAAAAAAAGGTAGCAAATTATTTCTGAAGAATATAAAAAACTTGCAATGCCGAAGCAATTCTCGCGAGAAACTAGCAATTTTGAGGACTTAAGGTGTAACTTAATACCAATACCTAGAGAAATACGTAGGATTTTTTAGAAATATTGATTTTTGCAAGATTACCGAGCATTTTCGGAGAAAAGCTCGATTTTCAAACGATAAAATGTTTTTATTTTACTAATAAACAAGTGAAAGCACTGTAATGGGCCACGATCCACCGCTACACCGCTACCCTACACCACCCTACAGATATTCATATAAAGACTTTTCAAAATGAGGTATTATATGGAAAGTGGTCCGATCTGTATCATTTTGAATAGCTTTGATCCTTTGGCCAAAACATGCCAGTGCACCAAATTTTATCAACATATTTTCAATGTTGTAGCCTGTAGGCTGCACACAAGAAAACAAGACGAACAAAGAAAACTTAAATCAATTTCGCAAATGATTCTGAATCAATCGGTATAGTAACAGGTGGGTGTATCTCAAATTCAAATGCACCTAAATTGAATCTACCATCGTAGGGTATGAAAATGTTTAAATGGATTTATTAAAAATATCCTGGAGAATGTGTTTTTAAAGATAGTGCAAAAAAAAATCGAATGGAAATATGTAAAGTATTTAAGTTACGCTGCGTGTCGTTTTCAAAGTTCGTGTTTCGAGAAAAATGAATTCGATGCCAAGCTGGTAAACAAAAAAATCGAGTTTTTGCATTTCTTTCTTTTTCAGTACTTCTTTCTGACCCTCACTGTGTTACATTTAGAGGCGACATTCCCTTCAATGGTACTCATTACGTCAATTGGTCGGATTCTATTATTTCGAGCTTGACGATATCGTGAATGTTCGCATACTTGGTTATTTTTGCTAGAATGATCTAATCGCGACAACACACACCAGCTTATTAATGATTTTCATATTTCTGTCTATAGTTTGCAAAATTGTTATTTACGTCAGCCATGGACATAGTAACGCGTCCATTGCGCATCACCTGTTGATTCAAGAGCACTCTTCTTTGAATTAAATAAGAAGAGCAACGTTTTTTGCCTTTGGGTTTTTTGTTTTGTTGGGCGTGCAACATGACCTATTCAAAAAAAAAATTGCGTTAGGTGCAGAGTGACGCGTCGATAGCTTATAGTGTCGCGTAACAATGCTTAAAGAGAGTACTTTAAGAGATGACAGTTTCATAAATATTCCCAGATAAAGTAATGGATTTTTTGAACGAAATTCACCTTCACCTTATATGTTATATTATAGGTAAAGAGTAAACTGCTTACGGTTCTACAACATGATGCATTTGTATGCATATATGGCGTGAGTATTAAAAGATTCGTTCCCAGCCGAATATAATGATTGTCTTGTTTCATTTTTCGTGTATGTAGTTTTTTGGGATTGACCTGATGGTAGTGGTATTACAACTTTTACTCGTAACCGGAGAAAATGTCAATATTATTAACAATGTTAATTTATTGGTATATTGATTTTCTATCAATATTCTTCGTGTTGTTGGCTGTTTGTTTGTTTGTTTGTTTGTTTTAGAAAATGAAAAGAAAAAGTAAAGAAAATAGAAAATGTTTATAATATTGTAATAATAATGATGATGGTAATCTTCGCTGTGGCGCGAATGCAACAACTGACAGTTATTCAAATTTGGCTCGTAACGCATAATGCGCCAGTTGCTTGGCGCATTACAACAGGACAACCACTACAGTATGAAATTCTAAAGATTGGCATAAAATGAACATTTTGAAGCCATAAACGTGAGGGTAAATGAATGCAGAATTGTTCATAGTCAGTACCAGCATTATACAGGAGACAATATACAGACAGATAGATAGATATACGCACTCAAACATGTTGGTTTTGTTTCTCCTAGGCCTTTTTCTTTTTCTTTTTCTTTTTTTTTTTGTTATTTTTTCTCTGTTTTTCGCTATTTTTATTTAAAATGTTACAACGACATACAGGTGTGTTGCATGCAACATTTATTGCATGCTAATTGAAAAAAAGCAGCCCAACAACAACAAAAATAACCTCCAGGGATTTAACATAAAGATGAAGCAGTAGTAGAAGCACACGAAAAATATGTAGATTATATACGCACACACTCAAACACGCATAAACATGCACATATATATATATATATATATATACATATCATTGTAGCAATTCGTTAGAAAAGCGTGCGAACAATATTGGAAAAAGATAAAATTTTTAAAGATCGTTGAATAAATATATGCATTAAGAATACACTGAAAGTTTTTATGCAAAATATTCGCGTGAGTATGTTTATTAATAAATACATCACTCAATAACATCGCAGGTATTCGCCATCGTATGAATTTCGCCAATATTGACGAATCCCTATCATTTGTAGATAGGGTTGAGCTTTAATGTACAAGTTACAGTTTTTCTTTTTCGTTACGTTTCTTGTGTAATTTTCAAAACAATGAAAGAAAGTTGTTGTTTCATTACTGATCCTACGAACTTATTGAGCAATGGATCTAGTAATTGGAAAAACTGTTCATTTTCGCTCTAACATAACGAAATAAACTTTTTTAACTATTGCGCGCGATTTTAGACATGAGTAGTTCGACTTAAATATTCATTATGATAATGTACTCCCGGGGGTTATTAGGTGGCAGTGTGCATTATTTCCTTTCATAATCCAATTTTATTCCATTTCACGTTTGCCGTTCGCTTCGCTTACAGCTGGCACTATTCTACACCAGGGTATCAGATTGTAAGCATAAACAGCAACTTAGCACACACACATACATGTAACTCAATCCATTTACTATACTATATATGTTATATGTGATTTTGAATAATTTTAAAAGGATTACCGGAAAAACTAACAAAAAATTAAAAAAAAATTAGTGGAAATTGATGTAAAGTCCCCAAAAGAAGCGTAAGGAATAATGTCTTCATCCGAGCGACTAGGAGTTAGACTGTTCGAAGGTTGCGTGGTTCAACGTTAAGAAAAAGAAAGTGCGTTTGGCAAAATAAAAAAAATTGAAAACAACAATCGTACGTCTGTGTCACGACAGGTGTAATGTAATGATTCTACAGGAGTCCCAAATGACAGGAATATGTCTCTTTTTTGCATACAGAGGGACTAAGTGCTCTGTGCGATGAGCCTTAGAGGTGTCTTCTGCAAGAGGATTCAATTTTTTTTTTTGCCTTCATGCTGCGATTGGTGGCGATAAGTAGTGCTCGCGCATTCACTATTTGATTTAACTTCTATCAAGTTACTCGTAAATGCTTCAATAAAATTTTATTTCAATAGCACGCACACACATATAAGTTTCTTTCAGTGCATTTGAAACGCACTTTGAATAAATAAAACAAAAATATGTGCAAGCATATATGTTACGCACGTTACAAACGCGCATGTGTTTGGCGCCTGTTGACGTCAATGCCAATGGATTTCGTTTAACGTGCCACAAACGCCTGAAGTTTAATATTAATTTACAATATTTTTATTGGTTTCTTTGCATAAAAACGCAAAGAAAACAGAAAAAGTTTCAAAAAATTAATACAAAATTTTCATCGAGAAATGAAATGCAAAAATAAAGCGAAGCGCATTAATATTAGTGAAGAAGAAGAAAAAGACAACAATATGCAAAGCGGTTAACATAAATCCTTAATAAGTAACGGTTTATCTATGTACTAAAGATCATATAATCAATCGAGTACAATATCAATATCACGATATCATAACGAATCGAAATAAACAGAAATCGCATTGAAATGACACTCAGCTGTGGTAAATCGAATCTAATCTTTTTACTGAAAATTATGATATATAAGCGTAAACAAGTTATATTGCTGCAGTCAGGCAAGGCCGACTATTAAATAGCCTACAACGATTTCGTTAGCGATTACGATTTTTGAAATTAAAAAAATCTCTCTTATAGTACGAAAGGGGAAGGGACAGTTGAGCCGATCCGATTTAGATTTAATTTAGTTAACTTTTTTTTCCAAATAAGTTATTATTCTTTCATTGGGCACACAGATCCACTCACCCGACTGCGGCCACCTCTCTATATCATTTTCTTACTTCATTCCTTCCCCTTTCTGCCTGCCCGTCATAAAATATCAATGAGTAGATGTTTCTTACCTTTTACGAGGACTCTTACATTGGCAAGGGGGCAGTCGGAAAAGTAGGCGAACACAATACAAATTTAATATAATATACAAGTCAAATTAATATTCTGAACAAATGCATATTTTTCCCATACAAAGACTTATTTATTGTCGAGACATCTGTATGAGAGATAAATGCTCTCATCCTTTCCAAATTCTCATCGCTTTCATGTAAAGTGCCAGAGCATTATTTTTCATCGAGTTTTGTCGAGAACTATTTATTCAAAGTAATAAACTTTTGTCGTATAAGGACTTTGTGAAAGTGTGGGTTTATGTAGGGACTTGGCTTCAATAGGTTTCATCTTTGGCCAAAAAAATACATGAACAGGTATCGAATAAATAGGTTGATTGATTGATGTGCATAAAAAAAGAATGAAATCCTTTGGACACTTATCGCAAGCGAAGTTGGATATGGAAAATGAACGAAAAGTAGAATTCGTCTTGCGATGATGTTTAACCACTCGCTACTTCAACATTATAGACAAATATTTAAATAGATTTTATTAACTGCAAGTCCTTTAGATGCCATTTCCTATAAACACAAATCTGTCAAGTGTACAGATCCATCGGCAATGGGGAATTATGTAAATATTGTATAACATTGTCTGGATTTCGATATTATTTGTACGACAGCTTTATGCCGAGTATGAGGGGATTTGCAAAATTAGCTGAACTGCTGACAGTACGGAGGGTATTCTCAAATATGGAACTAATTGTGGCATGGAATTGTCTGCAAAATGATTTTACGTTGTCCGAACGTGCTTGGAACTGTGATCGGCAAACTCGTTTGCCTTTAACCCTTAACGATCCGTAAGTATTTCAAGCTTACTTCAAGCTTACTACATCGACTACATATTTGCAGAACATATTTGCAGAAGTGATCTGACAAAATGCTTAACGATTTATCTAAAAATATGATACAACAATCGGAAAAGTAAAAATAATAGATTAATATTTTGCCGCCTTATATGTGTGTTTGAAAAATGCACTAAGTGAATGAAGAGTGCGATGGCGGTATTGGTCCATTAAGGGTTCAGTGTCGAATTGTTTAAAATATAGAGAATAGTTTCGAAAATACCAAAGTTCGGTTTATCGGGACAGCATTAGTTCATTTCAGATGCCAGTAAATAAAATTTCTGCTTCGAGTGTTATATGCTTTATAGTCCATCTATAGTACATCTACACATATAAAATTGTGTTGTCCCTGATTTGACTTTAAAACTTAACATGTGAGGGAAGTAAAAATCGTTTGTCGGGAAGTTGCTGTTGCAAACATAATGATAGATTTAGCATATAATAATGGTTGGTAGAAGAATGCGTGTTTTAATTATTGCCATGTGGAAATTACAAGCTTAATACGTATAAAGACTCAATGTGAATGTTAAGGCATTTGTATGAAATCAAGCATTTTTGTAAAGGTGAACGTTGCGCAACGCATGAGAAATGCACAGCTAAAGTTCACGTCTCTTCTTGCATGATTAGTTTTCCACTTGTTGGTGTTGTTGTCGTTTTTTCTCTTCTTTTTTTTTATTTTTTCTGTAGTGGCCCTCGAAAACGGTGAGTATGCTCATTTAATTATTCCGTTTAGAAAATTGAGAAAAATGAAACAAAAAACCTTATAAGCTTGATGGGCAGGAAATTTGTACTGAATTTAGTTATCTCCGTACATCTGTCCGTCTAATTGTCTAATTGTTGATGATATTCTTCAAGTTGGAAAGTATTGATACTTATAGGTAGAACTGAGAATATATATCCTTGGATTACGACCAGGTCTGCCTGACTTGGAAATAGATTCCATTCCATTATTGATTAATTTGCGATTTTTTCGCGTCCTTATTTTAAGAATCTATCCTTCCGACCATTCACATCTTGGTGATATTTTGGGGTTTGATGAAAGTTAAAACTTGGAAATCTCTAATTTTCAGATTAAATATGAAAATATTTTTTAAATATTGTCGTGACAAACATACACGCAACTAGCATGTGAGAATGTCTTTAAAAGTTTAACATGAACACTCGTATGTAAATTGAAAGTTAAAATATTGCAGATGTCATTGTCAAAGAAAAGAACAGAAACTGCTTGAGATAATTCGAGATATATCTCATGCATGATATTGTTGGTTGGTTAAGATGATGGGTATATCAGGGTCGCCTCAAGCTCTCTTACTTCTTCTGTTCTATTACGAGTGCTGCGATTTTATTTGATGTTAATATAATTATAATTGAAGTCTGAGAATCTCGGCAATGCGATTGATTATCTTTATTCCGTTTCTGCTTCTGTTTCGGTTTCTGTTTCTGTTTCTGTTTTTGTATTTCTGTTTTTTCTTTTTTTGCGGAAGAATTATTTAGAACAATTTATATGCCAAGTGAAGTAATTTTGTTTTGCTCGTTATTTTCTTAATTTATTATTGCAAGATAAAAATAATTATTTTCATTTCTTTTTCTCTTCGCTTCTTCTATTACTTTGTTATTACGTAATAATATCTATATTTTATTGAAATCGTTTCCTATTTGTAAGATTTACGGAAATCATATTATAACGAATAAGGAAATAATTTAAATAGATTAATGAAGGTTTGTAATATTCTTTCTTTAATTTTTTTTCTTTTTAATTGAAAATAAACGGATATATATATCAGATTGAATTAAATTTGAATAAAGTCTAAAATTGTGATTATATTCTATAGAGTTTACATAGATACGAGTACGCACGTACTCTTTAAAAGCAACGGTGCAACTTGAGTTCATCATACAGTAAAGAAGTAAAAAAGTGTTATGAATCTTAAATAATCAGCATTTGCATTATTATTAAGGCTTTCATTGATATGTCAAAGGTCACATTTCGGAACATGTCGTACGTACTAGATACTTGATTCTTCGAGCTCTTGGAGATTCGAAGCATTTAGTGTTTGCAAACTTCTTCCTAATGTTTATCAAAAAAAACTCTTCTACTGATCAAAATATTTTCGTCTGCTGTTTATATTCAAATTTAAAACACTCTTAGCGCAACGATATCAAACGTGGCTTCTATACCATCTCTTAGTTTGTAGAATTAGTGCTTCAGTTAGATTTCGAACTAGAGTTTCCCATTTGAGTTTTTATATCCTACATTATTTGCGGTGTAAGAGTAAGCAAGTGCGGATGTATACAACAATCGGAAGGACTTGAGACAGACCCATCTTTTATTATACCGATACATTATAATAAACTTGTCTGTCCACCGGTCTCTCTCGTTTCTTTGTATTCAACCAACAGGTCAAAATTTTGGACATATTTTGTTGTTGTCCGTCCATCTGTCCGTCTAATGTCTGCCCGTGAAATTTTGTGTTCAATCGAGTGGGTGCAGTTTTGGTGAAATTTGGTACACCGGCGTATTTTGGACCAAAGACGAAATATGCCTTTAGTACACGTTTTAATCTCTCCTCTCTGACCTTTGTATTAAAAATGAATCATTACCCCGTCTGCTATCAGCTCACTGAAGTGATAGATTTGATATATTCGCGTAATGCTAAATTTGTTTATCAGAAATCACACATTTGCCGAAGATTAAGCGAACTTGGATTCTTTCCTAAAGTTCTTCTTGTAATTAAAAAATTGAAAATGTAAACTTTTATGAAGAAATTTTAAAACTTTAGAGTTGACTACAATCGGCCTTAAACGTCGGTGAATGGTTTATTGTTGCAATTTGCAATCGTAACAGGATTTGAAAACAACAATAACAAATGTTATTGAAAATTTAAAAAAGCCATCTCTGTTTTACGAATAGCTCCTATCTCTCTATGATGTTAAGTTTTGTTTTATAGTATTCCGGATGTTTCTCAAATAATTACAATCAGATATGTCTCTGCAAGTGTAACACAGTGATAGTCAAACAGAATTTAGGAGCAAGAAACCGATAAGTGTTATGCCTTTACCGATCAAGCACACACCATGGGTAGGACCACAACCCTATCGTAATTAAAGTATACTCAATCGCACTAAGGATTGAATTTGTGTAGGTCAACTTGATAGTCATCCTTCTTAAGTGCTTGTCTATGTAGCATTCCAAACGGAAGAAAAAAGGAAAAGCATTGATTATACCACTACTTAATTGAACCGTACATAGTCAAAGAATGAAATCGCATAATAGAATGGAGAAGAATGCTATTAGGATTATATAATCTTAACTACATAAAAATTGTTTGCGAATTCTATACAAATAAAGGTGTAAACTATCAGAAAAAGAGTCTCTAAAGAATAGCAGAAAAATGTTGCTCACCTGTTTCTAAAAGGTATAGTAGAAATAATATAATAATTTCTGATATCCTATCGAAGAGCATATGAATTTTCATAATTTTTATAGAAAATATTAAGTTTCATTCGTACAGCACACCTGCATCGAATTTCCCACAAGTATTTTTTGAGAGCAGGAAAATATCCTTTTTTAAATATAATATTAAATCAAAACTAAATGATAAATTTTTGTACCAGGGGAGGAGAGATTTGTTTATCTTTTTTTTTTTACACAAAATCAGGATGTAACAGCAGGTAGCTTGTACTTGTTCGAATTTTCGCTGAATTTTCCCATATTTCAAGGTTGAACACTCGCATATGCGGGCATAACAAAAACATGTGACAAGCACCGTTGTCGGAGCGATGACAGACTTTTAATAGATAGGCTAACAAGAGATTATATTCTCTTTAGGACCTTTAGGGGATGATCTAAGGTAAGCTATTTATTTTATTTAATTTACGTTTCTAAAGAAGATAAATAACCCTTCACTTACATAGGATAGTGAAGAATAGAGGAAATTGATGTATATTAACGATAACACCTACTTATTATTTCCGTTTAATGTCGGTTGTTTGCTTAGTTAAAGGATACGAAATTACAACAACAACAACAACAACAACAACTATTAACATTGACGTAATATGCGCGTATGTATTATATTCTAACCCAAATCCAACAAGCAAACAAAAACTGAATAGGGACAAGTTATCATCTCTCTTCTTACATTTGCAACTCACGAGGAAAATGGTAAAGAAATGCTCGTTTTACGGAATAGTTCGAGATTTTCAAATGTTCTTTAGCCCATGCTCTAATTGTTTTTTATTTTATTTCTTTTATCCATTCGTCCTTCTTCGTCGTTGTAGGCATTCCCAAATACTTTATTAAACATAACCTTCGCACGTAGTGTTGTTAGCACCGAAAGTATTATGTCTATTCAATACACATCTCATTACGTCAATTCATATTTATAAGCCGTGACAAGTGAGATAACCAAAATGTTAGGCTTAATATATTTTAGACTTAAATTAAGCTTCAAACTATGAGCAGAATTAATTATCTGCTAACGCACTTGTTTGACCGATTATAACATTCCTAGGTTGATAGCAGACAAATATTGAAAGTATTCCTTCAAAATGCCTCTCACGTAACATGAAAATAGAATTTTCGATCTATTTATGAGTATATAATATTATAAAAAATGGCCAGCCATTACTTCGTTTAAAAGTTTTTTATGTACAATCAAAACACTCCATGTATATATACGTTGCGTCAAAGAAGAAGTTCATGGCGTTTTTGTCTAAAAGACGCTTTTAGGTTTGTGTAGATAATGAAAGCTTTCGTATTCGGCTGTGACCTAATTTTTTATACTCTGCATGCATAACCATAACCATAAAGAAAAAATCACGTTGGATTTCCATTTGACTAAAAACACTGTAGGATCACTCGGGGGAGCGAAACTATGGGGTCCCTTGGTTTACCCATAGATGTGCCGAAACCTTCACCTTTTCGTGGTGCTCCCTATAAACATTTTCTGCTGCATTATGGCTCTTTAGTTTCCTTTGGTTTTAAGAGTCGCACAGTCAATGGCAAAGAAAGGTTTAAGGCTTCTATCTATAACCTA